>JARCFY010000301.1:0-34271 GCA_029233225.1 Lepidodactylus listeri | reverse complement strand
TATAAACTAGGGCTATATGCGGATGACATTTTATTTTATATCACACATCCTGAAATGGAATTAGAAGTTGTCTTGTCGCATTTAAATAATTTCGGCACTTTCTCTGGCTTTAAGGTGAATTACTATAAATCTGATATTTTTCCTGTCCATATATCTAAAGAGGTACAAGGAAAACTACAAGGCAAATTTCCTTTTAAATGGGTAGTCAACAAATGGAGGTATTTAGGCATTATGATTCCAGTTCAAACAGCAGACTTATATCATTGTAATTATAATCCTTTAACACAATATTTAAGGTCAATGTTAGAAGATTGGACGGATGCCAAACTAACTGTCGGATAAAGTTTATATGTTTGAGTCTTTGATCTTGCCGAAGTTTTTATTTTTGTTTCAAAATTTGCCAATACCTTGAACAGCAAAGGATTTTAAACTTTGGCAATAATTACTGGTTAAATTCCTTTGGGAGAACAAAAGGGCGAGAATAAACTATACAACACTTACTAAACCTAAAAAATTGGGGGGTCTTGGATTCCCAAATTTAGAACGCTATTATGTAGCCTCTCAATTGTGTACTCTAAACTCATATGCTAATCTAGACTGTAACAAAAATTGGGTTGAGCTTGAATGCTTAGAAATTGAGCCAGAGGCTTTATATGAATTCATTTGGGACTCCTCCATAGACATTCTAACACAGCACCAGCAGCCTGATCACTCTTTAAATGTAACGATGAGAACACGGGACAAAGGATAATGCCTGTTTGTGCCAGCTTCCTAATCTTTTATTCCAGCCACTTCTCCCAGGGGTCCTGGGCCAGACATTTGGGTAGGGAAATTTACCAGACATTTCTCTGAATTCTGAAGGGCTTCATGAGTACTTACCTGGTGAAGAGGACAGTAAGAATTCAACCAGTATTTTCTAAAATAAGTTTTAAAAACCATGGATGAGTTTCAGATGCCTGCAAGATGACAGGAACTCCCAGCATGGGCCAGCACAGCAAAGGGGGCCCCAGACAGCTGCCTTGCATGCCCTGTGGCTGAGGCTGCCCAGGGCCTTAGTCGCCTGCAAAGCAGGACATCACCAACTAAACATCACCCATTCGTAAGCCATCAGCTTTCAACCAAAGCATAGGAGGATACATACCTAGCATAGTCCTGCTGTGCACTGCATTGGTCAGGCCGAACCCTGGAGTATTATGTGCAGTTCTGGAGGCCTCACTTGAGAAAGGATGTGGACAGAATGGAGCGAGTGCAGAGGAGAGTGATGAGGATGGTCGGGGGCCTGGAGACTAAACCCTTTGAGGAAAGGCTGAGGCACTTGGGAATAATCAGTCTGGAGAAGAGGAGGTTGAAGAGGGACATGATTGCTCTTTATGTATTTGAAGGGCTGTCACTTAGAGGAGGGCCGGGACCTGTTTCTGTTGGGAGCAGAGGACAGGACTCCCGATAACTGGTTTAAATTAAGGGCAGGAAGGTACCAGCTGGATACCAGGAAAAACTTTTTATGGTAAGAGTGGTGCAACAGTGGAATCAGCTGCCTAGGGAGGTGGTGAGTTCCCCCTCATTGGCAGTCTTTAAGCAGTGCTGGACAAACACTTGGTCAAGGATGCTCTAGGCTGATCCTGCATTGAGCAGGGGATTGGACTAGATGGCCTGTATGACCCCTTCCAACTCTGTGATTCTGTGATTCAACGATTCAGCACTTAGCTCATGAGCCTTCTAAAGGGCTGGCTAAATGGCTTTCTTGTTTACTTTTGACTTGTATAGTTTGCTCAGTGTATGCATGACAGTGTGACAAGGGAAAAAATGTAAAGCAAACAGGAATGGCAACATTTGGCACTTGCTTTTAGGGTGCCAGCCTTCAGGTGGGGCCTCGAGATCTCCCTCTTTTACAACTGATCTCCAGCTGACAGAGATCAGCTCCCCTGGAGAAAATGGCTGCATTGAAGGGTGTGGCATTGTACCATGCTGAGGCCCCTCCCCAAACCCCACCCTCTCCCAGATCCAACCCCAAAGTCTCCAGGTATTTTCCAACCCAGACCTGGCAACCCTACCTGCTTTACTCAGAAGAAAGAAAACAACAAAGCGAGTCATATATGGGATATAGTCTGAATAACAAAAATATGCCACTTCCTGATATCTCACACCAAAATCAATAAAAGCTAACACAGGATCTTGCACACAGTTAAATTCAATCTTCTTCACAATAGCTCATAAAGTACGTCAGTCTCTTTGGGAATGACAGCACTGATATATTTCTGCAGCATGGCTTTTCAGCCAAAGCCCTGAGAAAGAGAAATAAAACTATCCCAAATACTTCTTAAAATTATATCGATTCACTGTTTTGAACGATAAGGTGCAATGCCCAAACAAAATTAAGAAAAAGCCTTTGTTTTGATTTCAGATTTGACCCCAACCTCAGAAAAACCTGACATGCAGGACACTGAAAGGACTATATTATTTCTCTGCCCACTATTTGGATATCTGGCAGGCAGCACTAGATGTAACACAATGAACTTTCTTTGCCCTGCTCTGCTAGTGCTGCCACCCCACCCCACCATAGCTAGCATTCACTAAACAACTCTTTCTTGAATCATCCTAGCAGACAAAGGTCATAATATCATAGCAGTTAGGAAGTAACTTTTCAAATCTGCTTGTTGCAGTCTTTGCAGCTGTACCTTTAAACTTTGGAATCCAACCGGCCAAGTAAGGGCCAGCCCTTGAGAGCAGCTCCAGATGCCTCTTTGCCAGTAACAGTGAAAGGAGACAGGCAGTGCTGACGGTGCTCTGAAGAAGTTCCCCTGCAGCCGCTGGTATGGCAAAGTGCACAGCCCTCTCCCTCCTCTTTGTCATCATGGCCCTGGCAAGCTCATCCCTTGCACAGCGGAAGCTTCTGCTGTTCCTGATTGATGGCCTTCGCCATGATTATATCAATGACCAGGCGCTGGAGTCCTTGCCTGGTTTCAAAGAGATTGTCAACAGGGGTGTGAAAGTGGATTACCTGACCCCAGATTTTCCTAGTCTTTCCTATCCAAACTACTACACCTTGATGACTGGTGAGTATGCTCTTTCAATTTTCTCACTGGGATGCTGTGAAGAGTGGGTAGCTTTCGATTGTTGCCCAACACATAAGGTCAGTGCATTCTGTAACACCAAGGGGATGAGTGTAGACTAAGCTCTCTGATGTGCATTCAGGGAAGGTTAAAAGGGCATGGCTGGACTAGGCATGGTACAATTTGAGCTGGAGATCCGTCAGTGTACTTCACCTTATTATTCTGAAAGAAAGTTTCATGTAATGTTGTCAGGCAGCTGCTGGTTCATTTCGAAGCTCCACCATGGAAAAACCTAACCAGATGATTCTTGCCAGCACTCTGCATTATAAGCTGAGTGCTGGCATGGCTTCCTCCTTCCAGGAATAATGCTTGGCACAAGCAAAGATCATTAAATGAGCCTAGGATACACAGGGATGAATCCTGAAGATTGGTTCTGCTAATTAGGGCCCTTTCCTCTGGCACGTGGAACTTTTCCCTGAGGACCACACTCTTGAATCAGCAGAAGGTCCCTTGCCCCAGAGGAAAGTTTCATCAGTAGTGGAAGAAATGTGGGATCCAACTCAGAATGTTTTTTTCCTCATCTGGCTCATAACTCCATCACTGGATTATACTGAGTGATTGAAACATTTTGCTCATGGTTGAAAATGAATGTTCAACCTTACAGGAAGAGATTTTAAAATTTAATGGGATCAGGGATCCTTCCTTAATTTATACAAACCAAATTTTGTAACTATTTTAAATAAAAAAAATTAAGAACTATCTTGGGACAGGGATCATTGTTTTCTTCTTTACATATTGTGTTTGTTGCAGTAGAGAAGGCAAATGGATTGTTTAAACTGTAAATGATGTCTTTGCTGTACACTCAAGGAGAATCTATAAAGTATACTGTGTGATGTATCTTCCAAATGAATAATTTTTTTTAAAAGGCATGCAGGCGTGGCAATTTCAATGTATACTGCAGGCAGGAATTTTTCATTGTGAGAAATTGCTGTTTTTATGATTATAATTTTATGGTAAAAGAAAACTTGCAAAGGTTTACATTGAAAACATTTCTATCATTGTTTTGTACATACAACACCAGCATCATGGAACCGCCTTTAAAACTGGCATAACATTATACCTTGTGGGTTTGTACTGAAGCTGTGGTAGGTCTGCCTTATTGTACAATGGTAACAGTAAACTATGATCAGGCAGTTAAATACTCACAAAGTACTGAAACCATAGAGAAAGTGCAATTGCTTTAACAGGCCACCTACAGAGTGAGCATTTCATGAATTGTAACATGTCATATTTCCAATGTTCACTTTCCTACTTGATCATTATATAGCAGGAATGCATGAGAAAGAAATGGAATATAAACAAGGGAAATGTGCCCAGACATTCAGCTGATAAATTTTTGTACAGTAGGACAACTCTTTCTCTTCAAGACAAATTAATATGCTCTCTCTGAATTTCATATTTGGGATTTATTAGCTGCTACTGCGGCCTGCCTTTCTGCACCTCCTCACCCCCACCCTGCCTTCCAGCAAAAACATTTTATCTATCACTTTAGCGACATAGCTGTGTATAGGAGGCTCCTCCTGATACATGCACCAGCCACTCCTGAGGCAGGTTCACACAGAAACAAGTTCATTTTATTCAAAGGGGCTTGCTGCCAAACAAGTCTCTGCGTGACTGCAGCCTTACTTATTAATGATTTAAATCGTTTTATCCTGCTTTTCCACCGGTTACACAATGCTGCTTAAAATAATAAATAATGCAATAAGGAAAAAGCTACTGCGTGTTTTTTGGTTTAGGAAAAAAAAAGACAATTTAAGACATGATAAGGGTTTATAAAATTATGCACAGTGCAGTGGGGAGATACAATCTTCTCACCCTTATAATACTCAACTTTGAGGTCACACAATAAAACTGATTGACAATACGTTCAGGAAAGGGGAAAACAGTTATTTCTTCACTTAATGAATAACTCATTCACTGAATTCACTGAATTCACTGCCACAAAAGGTAGATATTAGAGGAGGAGGCTTTTAAAGGGCATTAGATAAATGGAACATGAGAGTCTCAAAGCATTTAGCCTGGATGGGTAAATAGAACCTCCATACTCAGAGGCAGTGTGCCACTTGGAAGCTGAGAAACAATAAACTGGAAACAATAAACTGGCCATAATGTTGCAAGTACTCCATGTTACCATTAATGGATGTATTGGCATACTCCCATTGTAACTGTGGTCAAATGAAGCTGCCTTATAGTGAATCAGACCACTGGTCCATCAAGGTCCGTATTGTCTGCTCAGACTGGCAGCAACTCTCCAGGGTCTCAGGCAGAGGTCTTTCACATCACCTATAACCTGATCCTTTTAGCTGGAGATCCTGCAGATTCAACCTGGGACCTTCTGCGTACAAAGCAGATGCCCTATCACTGAGCCATGGCCACTCCCTGAAACTCTCTGTTCAGAGGGAAACAGGACAAAAACCACACCAGACAATTTGGGCGTCTAGCTCTGAAACCACTGGCATGCTTGGGATGCACAGAACAATACATATGTATTCAACAAATCTGAGTCAGAAATCTCTCTGTTCTCTTTAATGTGAGCTATGGCTGAAGTAAACTGCAACAAAGTCAAAACAGCATTAGAAGTATGTTATTTAAACTTAAGGCCATTCAGCATTCAGGCTAAAATCTTGCAACACAATTTAAACTACAAGGAACTGGGAATAAAAGTTGTTGATAAGGTTGACCACCTTCATATTTGAACCCCAAGTTGTTGCATCCCTGAATACTGGCAGTCTCAGAAATTACCACTAATGAGGCTTCATACTTTAAAAGGGGTTATCGTTTGGGGGGGTTAACTTTCCTTTTAATGGGCAATGTTTAAATGGACTGGAACATTTAGTAAGTTAACATTTAGTAGCTCTTCTATGGATGTCCTGCAACCCTTTAGCTACCAGCTTGCATATAACCCCCTAAAAGAGATTCTATGGCTGTGATCACACACAGAATTAGCCCCGGCATAGGTGCGAATGCTGGGTGGATTTAACGTGCACAATCAGAAACGCACATCTGGGAAACATCCCACAGCCGGCAGCAACCCATGTTGCTCCACCACAGAAGTGGAGTAAGCAGGCACTGGGAAAAGTCCGGTAGCAAACAGGTTGCTACTGGCCACAGGCAGAGTTCCCCCTGCCTGATCACTCCAGCATGTTCTCATGGCATCAAGCTGGTCTGATCAGGCCATCCCAACTCTGTGCCATTGTTTTTTTCCCTTCTCAGTATGTGCATCATCACACACTCCATAGGGAGCCCTCCATAGGGAGCCCTCATTATGTGCATCATCACACACTCCATAAGGAGCCCTCCATCTCTTATTTAAGCGCATCAGAAACAAATGGGGAAAAAAACCCTGACTCACCTGTGGTTGCGTCTGATCATGCAGTGGTGGGCTGCACCCGCAGCTTCAAAAGACTATGTGATCAAGCAACTGCAGGTCAACTTCCACTGGAGGAAATAGCCTCTCTTCCCCCCCCCTTATCTCGCATGTGTGACCACAACCTAATTGATGTAGTTTGTAGGGTTTGCCAGCTTTGGGTTGGAAAATACCTGGAGATTTTGGGAGCGGAGCCTGAGGAGGGAGGGGTTTGGGGAGGGGAGGGACATCACCTTGGGATATAATGCCATAAAATCCACCTTCCAAAGCAGCCATTTTCTCTGGGTGAACTGATCTCTATTGCCTGGAGATCAGTTGTAATCCCAGGAGATCTTCAGTCCACCTCCTAGAAGTTTGTTGAATTGTTGGTACATAGAAATTGAGATACTAACTGCCTTACAAAAATTCAATTTTTTATATAATTTGTAATTTTTGTCATTTTTCATGGCGTTTATATTGTGGTTTGACCTCCTAGAAGCTGGCAACCCTAGTAGTTTGGGATAATCAGGCTACTTGGAATAAATCCATCAAAGAAAGTACATGGGAGTGGCAGCCAAATGATGGTACAGCCATTTATGCCAACTTCCTGGCTCTATGCCTGAGCCACAAGTTCACTCATTACTTTGTACACTGGAGTCTTTTTACCTATTGAGCAAGGGAAGATAACAAGCAGAAGATGAGTCATTTCTTCACTTGCCTCCCCTATAGCCCTTGCAAAGGAGACTGTTGCGGGGGGAAAATGTTTACCTGGTCACCAGACTTCCACCTGGTGTACCAATTTCACTTAGGTTCATGGGGATAGATGGGATTCTGGCAGGACACCAAGTCTTGGTAAGAAAGAGAAGAGCACACAAGCCTTCAGTAAAATCTATTTTTTGGAACCTTACCATAATATGAAAAAGCTCAGAGCATTCACCAAAAATGGCAGTGTACATAATTAAGAAAGGGACATCTCTTGACCACCACCTAAAGACCCCAAAAGGGTGATCAGGAAGTGGTGCTGAACAATGGAACCTTGACAATATTTATTCCCTTTTGCAAGATAAAGTCATATATCAAACATCCCGTGGGAATGTCATGAGCGCACCAGTAGCCAGGCCCTTCCCCTTGATGGCACCATAAAACCACAAACTTTTCCTCCCTAAGGGCTATCAGTTAGGTCAAAGCCTCTGGCCAGAGCACATGAGGTATAGGCCTTTTCTGCATTGTTGTCCCTGCCCCTCCTCAATGGATCTCAGATGCCATTTAAATTTGTATCTGCATTTACTCCCACATTCACCTCATTTCCCCATTGCATTTTCTCTTTGCTTCTATATTTATTTTTCGGCATTCAGCCATCAGATCGCTTTCCTGATGCCTTTACCCCAGGTTATCCAAGAGTGCTTTTGCAGCAGACTTAAAAATTGTTCCACAAGTCTGAATTAATGCTAATTCAGACAAGTTGCCTCAGACTCTGCAACACTGCCTATTTCCTACCCATCTCCACCTGTTTCCACCCCTCCTTTCTTTTGTCACATCTCCCTCCCACTCTGCCCTTTTCTCCTTCCCTCTTCCACCTTTTTCTCTCCTGTACGGTGAGGTTACCCCATCACTGTAACTTTTTAATAACCCTTTTTTAGTTCTATTGCTAATGTAGATAGATCACTAGTCTTGATATGTGTTTGTGCCCCACCCAAGCAGGGGAAGGGCCGGGATCTCACTGGTGGAGGGAGGGGAAGGAATACCGATATTTACAAGATCTTTGAACTCTGTGTGCCATCCTGAGCTCCTTGGAGGAAGGGCAGGATTTTTCTTTTTAAAGATGGATGGATAGACAGTTCCCGTGACCCTCAGCATGAATCCCTGTTCCTTTCCTGACGGTGGAATGACTCACCCCCCCGCAGCCAGACCTTCCCAGCTCTCCTAGGAACTGTGACAAGGCAGGCAGCTGGGCTGTTCCCGCTCCCCCCCCCGGTCCCTGCCTGGAGGTGGCCATGGCTGCCTTGCCAGCACCCACTGTGGGGAGAGGAGGCAACCCGGTGGTGGTGACAGGGAATCTCCAGGCAGGCAGGTAAGAAGTGGGGGCCAGGGAAGAGACTGAGTGGCGGCAGCCTGCAAGCACCGTGGGCAATTAGCCCTGGAGGCATTTGGTCTGGGAGAGAAGTGAGAGCGAGAAGGTGGCAGGGCAGCACTCTGGGCTGGGCTTCAGATGGGGCGGCCACAATCTATCTTGGCTGGTGGCAGCAGAGAAGCATAAGGCTGGGCTTCTCCAGAGCGCCATGTTTGGTGATGGTACTGCGCAGCTGCGGCAGGACGATTACATATTTTTTTAAAAAAAATTGGGTGCCACCCTTGTAGCATCACAACTGATGTGTCCATATTAATCATGCAAAAAAAATGTGGGTTTTGCTTGTAGATGCAGAGTGCATGTATGGAATACACACTAAACACAACAAAGGGGGGGGGGGGAACAGTGCAGAGGGAATGTGGGTGAATCCAAAGTTAGCTTGACTCCTCGGATTCTCCAGAGCAAGCTGTCAGTGCAAAAAGGCCACAGACAAAAATCTCCAGATATTCAGCCTTTTTGCTACTAGGAAGCAGGCACTGGACCTACTGCAGTGCTTCATGGGAAGAGACCAAAGTCTGTTTTTGCTACATATATTTAATATACCTTATACATAAACAGCCAAGTCCCCCTTAATCCAAAATTCTGCCACAGACACATCAGCACTGGTGTTTTTCCAGCAAATGCTCTAGCACTATGGCCCTCCACACAGCCCATCTTTTCTTTCTTATCATTGCTCCAGCAAGGATATCTTCGGCACATCCAAAACTTCTAATATTTCTAATTGATGGCTTCATTATCATTATTATCACTGAAGAACTGGAGTCCTTGTGTCAGAATCTGCTGATTCAGACAAGGCTTTCTGGGGCTTGCTGCTATAATTTCTATTGCTCTATTGCTTATGTATTGTCTATGACAACCTGTATTTGCACCCATTATGTATACATGCTTCTTGTTTCTAGTTGCCCCTATGCCTACCATGTAACCCTAACTTTGGCCAGTATAAATGTAAGCTATGTGACCCCAGGTTTATGACCCTGACCAGGCCTGGTCTGTGTAACTGTTTGCCCGGGAGAATGACAACTTCAAAGTATGGGAACAATGGGCCTCTCACACTCCTGCCTCCGCATTCCATTCATCCCGGCTGGGACGCCAAGGGAGGACAGAACCCATCTCTTATCAACGTGCGAAAGCCTTGAGGCCAGCAATTGTTATGTGAATATGGTTACATCTAAGGGGTCTGGTTTGGGAAGGGAAATTTACAACTTAACACCTCACTTTCTTTCCTGTGGGAAGCAAACGGCCAGAGACCCCTTTTGCCCGCCGTTTTTCCCCTTTAGTGATTGGTTACCTATGGGCAATTCAAACTGCTCTGAAAGGTATAATAGACCTGCTTGTGTCATATGCATTATCTCTGACAATGATCCGAGAACCTGTACCAATGTAGAGATTGGAAATAAAGAACTGTGTTTCATCAACAAATATCTGATCCTTGACTGCTTTGAGCAGAAGTCTCACACCTTGGCTGGTTTCAAAGAGACTGAGAGTTGGGCAGCAACAGTGGATTACCTGACCCAGATTATCCAAGGCTTTCCCATCACTGATGAGTACTTAACAGTGCTGTTGTGACCTTTTAATTCTGAAAGTTAGGTGCGGTAATTGAATGTGGCAGCATGAACCCAATTTGGATGAGACTTTGAGGAGCAGCTAACGGCATGTCTACACCTGAGGCTTAAGTGATTCAGTCATCATTTCTATCCCCAAGGGAATAGAATGTAGCATTGTAAGTGGGTAGGGATATCAGATATGTCTGAGGGAAATGTAGCATTGTAAGTGGGTAGGGATATCAGATAGAGAATGCCTCACACTGTCACCAAACTGCAATTTGTAGGATCCTTTAGGGGAAACCACAGCAATACTGATACACATTTATGGTGTTTATAATTCCTTTTCTTCCTGATGATTGTCACTAGAAAGATGAGGTTGATAGGCACGTGCCTCCCTGATTCAAAAATGATTGTTAAGTTTCACAGATGTGCTAACATTTTGCGACAATACTTTGCAAATCAAGAGGTGCAAAAGTAGTCTACTGGTCAGACAGCATTTCTGTATCCAGTATCCCAATCCTCTGTTTATACTTTGCTGTGAAAAGTTTTTTCTCGACTGCCACAGAAGATTATCATCTCAGGTAAAGAAGGTGCAAGCCAACTTTTTAAAAAAGTGTTCTTTGGGTCAAGCACCCAGAGAATTGATGCACTAAAAAGAAAGTAATAAAGAAGTACTTCCCCCTGTTTTCTATAAAGGGTCAATAGCTCTTTAACCTGTACCACATTACATCTAGGTTGACTGGAGCTTGAAAATAGGAACTCCCCGGCCTATGATGCTTGTCAAAGGCAATGAAGTGTAATCAGGAAGGTTGCAGCAGCAGGGAGACGTGTTAAAAAGTACTTTTCAGAGAGACAGGAGAGGCTGTTGATGCTGAAGTGAGATAGGATATGTGGCAATGGAATACTCCAGTGGGAATGGGTTTTTTTACAGATGGTTTAAAAAGTTGTCAGGGTAGCCTGTGTGAGTTCAAGGACTTGGCAACTGGTGACAGACGGTCAGATCAATTGCAGCGGCTGAATTGTTGTGGTTTTCTTTCCTTAAGAGTCTGTTTCTTTAGCTACTTATTCTTCATTTCTAAGATCTGGTTTATGAGGTATGACACCAATATAATAATAATCCACAGACCAGTATGCACAACCAAATTATACATATTAATAAGGTGGACTGCAGTTGTGAACCTTTTTGCCAATGGATGTGGCAGTAACAAGGAACAGGATCTTAAATCAATGTTGGCCAGACACTCATGCCCAACCTGAGAATCAAGACATACTAAGTGGGTGACCTAGAAGGTAAATTTGCCTAATTTAGAATGCACTAGAATGCAGGGTAAATACAAAGTAGATATATATTTGGGAAACTGAGTAAAGAAGCCACCTCTGCTTCTTAAAGGTAAAGGTTTCCCTTGCTCGAAAGCCAGTCGTATCCGCCTCTAGGAATGCAGTGCTCATCTCCATTTCCAAGCCAAAGAGCCAGCGCTGTCCAAAGACGTTTCTGTGGTCATATGACCGGCATGACTAGACACTGAGGCACATGGAACACTGTTACCTTCCCACCAAAGTGGTACCTTTGCTTCTAACTGAGCCAGTTTGATGTAGTGGTTAAATGCGTGGACTCTAATCCGGGAGAACCAGGTTTGAGTTCCCCACTCCTCCACTTGCACCTGCTGGATGACCTTGGGTGAGCCATAGTTCTGGCACAGCTCTTCTTGAAAAAGAGCAGTTTCTGTCAGAGCTCTCTCAGCCCCACCTACCTCACAGGGTGTCTGTTGTGGAGAGGGGAAGGGAAAGGAGTTTGTAAGCCGCTCTGAGACTCCTTTGGGTAGTGAAGAGCAGGGTATAAATCCAGTCTCTTCTTCTTACTTGCCTTGAAAGACCCTTGCTGGGAGTCAGTTTGGTGTAGTGGCTAGGAGCACTGACTCTAATCTGGGAGAACTGGGTTTGATTCCCCAATTCTCCACATGCAGCTGCTGGTGTGACCTTGGGTCAGTTATAACTTCTTTCAGAGCTGTTCTCTCATGAGCAGTTCTCGAAAGAGCTCTCTCAGGGTGTCTGTTGTGGAGAGGGGAAGGGAAAGGAGATTGTAAACTGCTCCGAGACTCCTTTGTGTAGTGAAGGGCAGGGTATAAATCCAGTCTCTCTCTTCTCTTCATCACCATTACTTGATGGCATATATGTATGGAATCAGGTGTCACACATGTAGGTTACAACATCATCATGTATCTTTGTCCCAAGAAGTAGTCCATAACCAAAGTACTGAATTGCCATTCTGTTGAGTAGATTTAGAGCAAGTATACTAGCAGGAAGATCTGAGAGCAGTCTGCTTTGTCACTGCATCAGCTGAGACAGCTGTGGGGCACAAACTCAACTTCTAGCAGCGGTGACTCCAGCAGTGGCTTGGGAATGGGGAGGGGGATAGCAGGTGAAAACTCCACCTCTGGTAGATTAGCTCAGTTGATGGAAGCCCTTTGAAACATCTGTCCTCTACGATGCAGTTGCAGCCAATTACTTCCGCTTCTCCAGCAGGGCTGTAAGGAAAGTCTTTCGGAGGCAACAATGAAAAATGTCTAACTTTTCCAGCAAAAGGTAACATCCACCTAATAATTTAGCAGTCTTTGGAGATTATTTTTAATTTAAAAAAAATATTGCTTAAATTATTATTTTGGATTTAGATGTTGTTGCTATAGTATCGTTCTTTTAAGGAATTTACTATTTTAGTGTCATTCTATGACAACTTTTTTTTTAGCTGCTGTACGTGGCCATGGGTACTTTCAGAAGAGAGGCCATTTATAAATAAAATACAGGTTTTAAGAAAGGCAATAAAAATTAATTATTTGCAAGGGATTATAAAGTTTATACCACTATTTTCTTCCATGAAAAATCTTAACTCATAGAATCACAGAGCTGGAAGGGGCCGTACAGACCATCTAGTCCAACCCCCGGCCCAATGCAGGACCAGCCTAGAGCATCTCTGACAAATATTTGTCCAGCCTCTTCTTGAAAGCTGCCAATGAAGGGGAGCTAACCACCTTCTTAGGCAGCAAATATCCAGCCGATTCCTAATATCCAGCCAATACCTTTCTGCATTCTTCCATTGTATGCCTGAAAGCATGTACTTTAGAGCGCCTATTGCATGAGGCAACATTCAGTTCTACACAGATCTTTGTGTAAGCAGCTGCACAGCATAGCTCAGAATTCAAAACATGAAATAGCCTTGAAACCGGAATGACATGCTTGGTCTCAGACTGAACGGACAGTAGCTTGTGCATCCAAACTGATTTTTTTGCTTTCTGTTTCACAAACTCATCAATCACCGCAAAGGCCATAATACAGAGCCAGTTTCGTGTAGTAGTTAAGGGCAGCAGATTCTAATCTGGAGAACTGGGTTTGATTCCCCACTTCCCCACCTGAAGCCAGCTATGCAGCAAAACTATATTGGTTAAAATATATGAACTTTTAAATGTCTAAAAAGCATTTATGGTGGGTTTGGTTAGGAAGCTTCCTCACATCCTGCAGTCCAAACTTACCGAGGTGGATCTACCCCTACCTTACCACTCTACTGAGCAAAGTTTATTTATTTATTAAAATATTTCTACCCCACCTTTCCTTTTGGCTCAAGTCTGAAGCCTTCCTCCAGTCTAAGGAGCCTTCTTCCACTGGAGTCTCGAGGAAGACTGCTTGGGGGAGGTTTGAATCTGTTCCACCTTTTCCTCTCCAAGGTTGAACTTGGGGGGGAAATCTAGCATGTCTGCAAGTCATATCTCTTACCGCACCAAATCCCTGTAGCAAATTGTGGGGTTTTTCCAAATATTGTTCTGTTGTTGTTGCCTAGCAAGGCACATTATGTGCTCTTACATTTTATGATCATAAGTTTGAACTTTGGGTTGTTATGCTTCAAAGGACAAAATGCACTCTTTATTGCTGTAAGAGGCTCCAGTCCACGGCAGGAAGCACACCCACAATAGTTCACACTAAGTCAGAGACAAGAACTGTCAGAATCTGCTGATTCAGACAAAGTATTTCTAGTATTTCTAGTTCTTACAGTTATGCATTCTGTCTAATTTTCACTTCTGTCATAGTATACCCTGTTGCCATGTATGTATTACAGATATATGCTTTTAGACGCCATGGTTTAGTGCCTAACCAGGCCTGGGTTTTGTAACTATTACAGCGGGAGGGTGACACCTGCAATGTATGGGAACAATGGGCCTCTCACACTGCTGCCTCCGCATTCCATCGGTCCCGGCTGGGACTTCAAGGGAGGATGCGTCTCATCTCTTATCAACATGCAAAAGCCTTGAGGCCATTGATTGTTATGTGAACTGGTAACATCTGAAGGGTCTGGTTGGGAAGGGAATTTACAGTTTAACACCTCACTTTCTTTCCTGTGGGAAGCAAACGGCCAGAGCCCCTTTTTCCCCGCCGTTTTTCCCCTGTAGTGATTGGCTACCCATGGGTAATTCAAACTCCTTGGAAAGGTATAATAGACCTGCCTGTATCATCTGTGTTATCTCTGACAATAATCCGAGAAGCTGTACTAATGTAGAGATTGGAAATAAAGAACTGTGGTTTACCAACCAAGATCTGATCCTTGACTACTTTGAGCAGAACTCTCACAAGAACTCCATTACAAAAAGGGTTCTTCTGTCTCCTTACGCTAGGCAATTCACACCTTCCCCCAAAGTTCCTGCAAAGATTATGCTAAGTGAAGTTACCTGGCAACTAATCGTTCGCACATCGAGTGACCAAGCCAAAGCCATCAAGAGACAATGGAATGGCACCATGACTCCTAGCAAGCTTGCCCAGGTGTCAGTTCCTGATTAGCATTTAATATTATAATATTGACCTCTCCGTCACATCTCCTCCCCTTTTTCCTTGGCCAATGGTAGGGTCAGTGGGGACGGACTACTTATCTGCTTTCACTCCCCTTACGTCCTGCTTGCTATCCCACTACCCTGCCTCCATCTTTAATCCCTGGTTTGCGCAGCCAGAGAGAAGCGTGTATCTGCCGGTTTAGATCACACTCCCCATTTTTCCTTTCTACCCCTCAATCTTCTTTTGGAAATGGACCACCCATCTCTAGGACAGGTAAAGTATCGCCCAACCAACGAATCTCCTGCTCATGCAACAGAGCTATTTTCTGTCTAAGTTTCTTAGGTCTTGTGTGTATGCGTGTATGATTCTGTTTTTGTATGCTTGAGAACGTTTTGCAAGTAAACATCATTTAAACGGACCACTTCGCCTCAATGCCTATTTTCTGGGAACTCCTGGAAGGGGTGGGACCTTGGTATAGTTCGCAAAGAACCCGGTTATCTGCCAATTGCTAAACTAAATTAAAGCAATTCGGCTAACATTGTTGGTTTTTTTGAATAAGAAGAATGCATAAGGGCAACAGTGGCAACTGATCGAGGGTTTAACTCAATGGATGAAAAACTGGAATAGACTTGTGGACCTAGGAATAAGCCAGATTTGCATTAGGATTGAAAACCCTTGTGGGATACCTCTGTACAAAAAGGCCTTCATTCAAACTGAATATAACCTTAACTTTGATCGGCTTGCTTTAGAAAGTCCCAAAAATGGTTGATGAGAACAGATTACCTTTCCCTTGGGAAACGAACAAACTAACTCCAGCAACCCAAGATGGTTTTACAGATGGTTTAAAAAGTTGTCAGGGTAGCCTGTGTGAGTTCAAGGACTTGGCAACTGGTGACAGACGGTCAGATCAATTGCAGCGGCTGAATTGTTGTGGTTTTCTTTCCTTAAGAGTCTGTTTCTTTAGCTACTTATTCTTCATTTCTAAGATCTGGTTTATGAGGTATGACACCAATATAATAATAATCCACAGACCAGTATGCACAACCAAATTATACATATTAATAAGGTGGACTGCAGTTGTGAACCTTTTTGCCAATGGATGTGGCAGTAACAAGGAACAGGATCTTAAATCAATGTTGGCCAGACACTCATGCCCAACCTGAGAATCAAGACATACTAAGTGGGTGACCTAGAAGGTAAATTTGCCTAATTTAGAATGCACTAGAATGCAGGGTAAATACAAAGTAGATATATATTTGGGAAACTGAGTAAAGAAGCCACCTCTGCTTCTTAAAGGTAAAGGTTTCCCTTGCTCGAAAGCCAGTCGTATCCGCCTCTAGGAATGCAGTGCTCATCTCCATTTCCAAGCCAAAGAGCCAGCGCTGTCCAAAGACGTTTCTGTGGTCATATGACCGGCATGACTAGACACTGAGGCACATGGAACACTGTTACCTTCCCACCAAAGTGGTACCTTTGCTTCTAACTGAGCCAGTTTGATGTAGTGGTTAAATGCGTGGACTCTAATCCGGGAGAACCAGGTTTGAGTTCCCCACTCCTCCACTTGCACCTGCTGGATGACCTTGGGTGAGCCATAGTTCTGGCACAGCTCTTCTTGAAAAAGAGCAGTTTCTGTCAGAGCTCTCTCAGCCCCACCTACCTCACAGGGTGTCTGTTGTGGAGAGGGGAAGGGAAAGGAGTTTGTAAGCCGCTCTGAGACTCCTTTGGGTAGTGAAGAGCAGGGTATAAATCCAGTCTCTTCTTCTTACTTGCCTTGAAAGACCCTTGCTGGGAGTCAGTTTGGTGTAGTGGCTAGGAGCACTGACTCTAATCTGGGAGAACTGGGTTTGATTCCCCAATTCTCCACATGCAGCTGCTGGTGTGACCTTGGGTCAGTTATAACTTCTTTCAGAGCTGTTCTCTCATGAGCAGTTCTCGAAAGAGCTCTCTCAGGGTGTCTGTTGTGGAGAGGGGAAGGGAAAGGAGATTGTAAACTGCTCCGAGACTCCTTTGTGTAGTGAAGGGCAGGGTATAAATCCAGTCTCTCTCTTCTCTTCATCACCATTACTTGATGGCATATATGTATGGAATCAGGTGTCACACATGTAGGTTACAACATCATCATGTATCTTTGTCCCAAGAAGTAGTCCATAACCAAAGTACTGAATTGCCATTCTGTTGAGTAGATTTAGAGCAAGTATACTAGCAGGAAGATCTGAGAGCAGTCTGCTTTGTCACTGCATCAGCTGAGACAGCTGTGGGGCACAAACTCAACTTCTAGCAGCGGTGACTCCAGCAGTGGCTTGGGAATGGGGAGGGGGATAGCAGGTGAAAACTCCACCTCTGGTAGATTAGCTCAGTTGATGGAAGCCCTTTGAAACATCTGTCCTCTACGATGCAGTTGCAGCCAATTACTTCCGCTTCTCCAGCAGGGCTGTAAGGAAAGTCTTTCGGAGGCAACAATGAAAAATGTCTAACTTTTCCAGCAAAAGGTAACATCCACCTAATAATTTAGCAGTCTTTGGAGATTATTTTTAATTTAAAAAAAATATTGCTTAAATTATTATTTTGGATTTAGATGTTGTTGCTATAGTATCGTTCTTTTAAGGAATTTACTATTTTAGTGTCATTCTATGACAACTTTTTTTTTAGCTGCTGTACGTGGCCATGGGTACTTTCAGAAGAGAGGCCATTTATAAATAAAATACAGGTTTTAAGAAAGGCAATAAAAATTAATTATTTGCAAGGGATTATAAAGTTTATACCACTATTTTCTTCCATGAAAAATCTTAACTCATAGAATCACAGAGCTGGAAGGGGCCGTACAGACCATCTAGTCCAACCCCCGGCCCAATGCAGGACCAGCCTAGAGCATCTCTGACAAATATTTGTCCAGCCTCTTCTTGAAAGCTGCCAATGAAGGGGAGCTAACCACCTTCTTAGGCAGCAAATATCCAGCCGATTCCTAATATCCAGCCAATACCTTTCTGCATTCTTCCATTGTATGCCTGAAAGCATGTACTTTAGAGCGCCTATTGCATGAGGCAACATTCAGTTCTACACAGATCTTTGTGTAAGCAGCTGCACAGCATAGCTCAGAATTCAAAACATGAAATAGCCTTGAAACCGGAATGACATGCTTGGTCTCAGACTGAACGGACAGTAGCTTGTGCATCCAAACTGATTTTTTTGCTTTCTGTTTCACAAACTCATCAATCACCGCAAAGGCCATAATACAGAGCCAGTTTCGTGTAGTAGTTAAGGGCAGCAGATTCTAATCTGGAGAACTGGGTTTGATTCCCCACTTCCCCACCTGAAGCCAGCTATGCAGCAAAACTATATTGGTTAAAATATATGAACTTTTAAATGTCTAAAAAGCATTTATGGTGGGTTTGGTTAGGAAGCTTCCTCACATCCTGCAGTCCAAACTTACCGAGGTGGATCTACCCCTACCTTACCACTCTACTGAGCAAAGTTTATTTATTTATTAAAATATTTCTACCCCACCTTTCCTTTTGGCTCAAGTCTGAAGCCTTCCTCCAGTCTAAGGAGCCTTCTTCCACTGGAGTCTCGAGGAAGACTGCTTGGGGGAGGTTTGAATCTGTTCCACCTTTTCCTCTCCAAGGTTGAACTTGGGGGGGAAATCTAGCATGTCTGCAAGTCATATCTCTTACCGCACCAAATCCCTGTAGCAAATTGTGGGGTTTTTCCAAATATTGTTCTGTTGTTGTTGCCTAGCAAGGCACATTATGTGCTCTTACATTTTATGATCATAAGTTTGAACTTTGGGTTGTTATGCTTCAAAGGACAAAATGCACTCTTTATTGCTGTAAGAGGCTCCAGTCCACGGCAGGAAGCACACCCACAATAGTTCACACTAAGTCAGAGACAAGAACTGTCAGAATCTGCTGATTCAGACAAAGTATTTCTAGTATTTCTAGTTCTTACAGTTATGCATTCTGTCTAATTTTCACTTCTGTCATAGTATACCCTGTTGCCATGTATGTATTACAGATATATGCTTTTAGACGCCATGGTTTAGTGCCTAACCAGGCCTGGGTTTTGTAACTATTACAGCGGGAGGGTGACACCTGCAATGTATGGGAACAATGGGCCTCTCACACTGCTGCCTCCGCATTCCATCGGTCCCGGCTGGGACTTCAAGGGAGGATGCGTCTCATCTCTTATCAACATGCAAAAGCCTTGAGGCCATTGATTGTTATGTGAACTGGTAACATCTGAAGGGTCTGGTTGGGAAGGGAATTTACAGTTTAACACCTCACTTTCTTTCCTGTGGGAAGCAAACGGCCAGAGCCCCTTTTTCCCCGCCGTTTTTCCCCTGTAGTGATTGGCTACCCATGGGTAATTCAAACTCCTTGGAAAGGTATAATAGACCTGCCTGTATCATCTGTGTTATCTCTGACAATAATCCGAGAAGCTGTACTAATGTAGAGATTGGAAATAAAGAACTGTGGTTTACCAACCAAGATCTGATCCTTGACTACTTTGAGCAGAACTCTCACAAGAACTCCATTACAAAAAGGGTTCTTCTGTCTCCTTACGCTAGGCAATTCACACCTTCCCCCAAAGTTCCTGCAAAGATTATGCTAAGTGAAGTTACCTGGCAACTAATCGTTCGCACATCGAGTGACCAAGCCAAAGCCATCAAGAGACAATGGAATGGCACCATGACTCCTAGCAAGCTTGCCCAGGTGTCAGTTCCTGATTAGCATTTAATATTATAATATTGACCTCTCCGTCACATCTCCTCCCCTTTTTCCTTGGCCAATGGTAGGGTCAGTGGGGACGGACTACTTATCTGCTTTCACTCCCCTTACGTCCTGCTTGCTATCCCACTACCCTGCCTCCATCTTTAATCCCTGGTTTGCGCAGCCAGAGAGAAGCGTGTATCTGCCGGTTTAGATCACACTCCCCATTTTTCCTTTCTACCCCTCAATCTTCTTTTGGAAATGGACCACCCATCTCTAGGACAGGTAAAGTATCGCCCAACCAACGAATCTCCTGCTCATGCAACAGAGCTATTTTCTGTCTAAGTTTCTTAGGTCTTGTGTGTATGCGTGTATGATTCTGTTTTTGTATGCTTGAGAACGTTTTGCAAGTAAACATCATTTAAACGGACCACTTCGCCTCAATGCCTATTTTCTGGGAACTCCTGGAAGGGGTGGGACCTTGGTATAGTTCGCAAAGAACCCGGTTATCTGCCAATTGCTAAACTAAATTAAAGCAATTCGGCTAACATTGTTGGTTTTTTTGAATAAGAAGAATGCATAAGGGCAACAGTGGCAACTGATCGAGGGTTTAACTCAATGGATGAAAAACTGGAATAGACTTGTGGACCTAGGAATAAGCCAGATTTGCATTAGGATTGAAAACCCTTGTGGGATACCTCTGTACAAAAAGGCCTTCATTCAAACTGAATATAACCTTAACTTTGATCGGCTTGCTTTAGAAAGTCCCAAAAATGGTTGATGAGAACAGATTACCTTTCCCTTGGGAAACGAACAAACTAACTCCAGCAACCCAAGTTCTTCAAAACTGCATTTTTACTTTTATTCCTTTAGCTGTCCCTTTTGCAAAGTCTGAGCAACAATCATTACCTAGTATTCTCATAGGGATAGTATCTATTCTTTCACTGAGCTTTGAAAACTGAAAAGGACTATAATTGCTAAATATTTCTGAGCGGACTGAATATAAAGCAACTCTTTTACCTTCCAGGTCGCCATTGTGAGGTCCATCAAATGACTGGCAACTTCATGTGGGATGCAACTACCAATAAGTCTTTTGATATTGGTGTGAATCCAGACAGCCTGTTGCCTCTTTGGTGGAATGGATCAGAACCACTGTGGGTCACTATGATGAAAGCAAAGCGGAAAGTCTTCATGTACTATTGGCCTGGTTAGTGTCATGGAATCTAGTGCCTCTCATTTGCCAGCACTACATTATATTATTCTTAACAGTTATGACTGCAAGTTTATCACAGATTGCTGTGACTGTGGTCTAATAGAACATACATGGAGCACTTATCAACTCTTCAGCAGGTAAGAGGAGGTGACGATGTATAACAGAATCAAGCCCCCTCCTTCCCAGACAGCTGATTGGAGGGATTGCTGCTTTAAAAAAACCAACAAACAACCAACAAACCAGCAGCTACGTCAGGGAGGGAACTGCTTACATGGCATTTGTTCTTGGGCACCATTTCTTCTGCACAGGTACAGTACTTCGCTGGATTGGGACATCTAAACAAAATATTCTATAGTCACCTATATATACCAAAACCACATACCCATATCCAAAAGAAAATTAACAATTCACTTTGTAAGCTTTCAAGATTTGTGTCCATGACCTAGAACTGCATGTCCTTGCTGAACTACAAACCACTTTTGGTGAGGGGGAGCTGGGTTTAGTGCAGGAACTACTGAACATGAAACAGACAACAAAGCTTACAGTAGCCCCTGTAAGAAGAGTTCTGTAAGCTCTTGGAGGATTGGCAACATTAGGGGTGTGTGGCCTAATATGCAAAGGAGCTCCTGCTACGAAATGAGCCCTGCACCGAATGGTATACTTGTACAAAAACAGTGCCATGTTAATATTGTTTTTGTACTTGCATGGAAAGTATTTAAATCGGGAGGCTGGTAACAGTGAAATCAGCATTGTGGTTTATTGAGGGTCAAGATGGAGCATGGGGACAAAGGGATGAGTAACCCACTTATATGTACAGGTAAACCACACCTTGACTGTGTTCCCCCTTAAGGGGATTGGTCCAACAGGGAGTAGTCTCCCACCAGGGGCTGTCATAGGTCCATTCAAATATCCTTAGCCCCTGATAGGGGGACCGGCAAGATCCCTAGGTCCATTGTTCTCTGGGGACGGAAGCTCTGTTGTTCTCACATCCCATTACAGACAAACATGCCCAGACATGTTCCCTGACTGTGGACAACGAGTTAGGTACCGGACATAACACTGCATTAGTCTGCTATGGACATCTCTCAAGTTACTTGTGTGGCTACATGTATGTTTCACAACAGAGCGAACAGCAGCTCCATAGGGCAATTTGCAGATGTGAAAACAGCAGCATGAGGGAGAGAGGCTAAAGCTGCTGCTTTGGTCAGAAACAGAAAAGATCTGGTATATGTCTGGGAGGCACAAAACTCCGATTCCCAGCACATGCGTGATGCAAAGTCCTTGTGTTATTCCCAGTGAACCCTGGGACTTAGTAATGTGCAGACGTAGCCTAAAAGTGTAAAAAAGTGTTAAAAAAAGAGCCCCAAATCCATCAAAATATACCCTTACATTAGAAAAATTCCAAAACAATAGCGTATTAAATTGGTTTGGAATTGGATCCCATGGAGAGTTTTACAGATGGAAGGGATTTTCATCTACGGAGGACAATTTTCTTGCCTCCTCCATCTGTAGCATCATGTCATCCCTCCCCCGCAACGTCTCCCAGAACAGCACCAGGGGCAAGTTAGAGGTCTCCAGCAGGAGAGGGGAATCTCTGAAAACTGCCTTCTGCCTACAGAGATCCTCTAAGGGATCCAAGCCCTCATCTGTCCAACTACATATCTTTGGGAAAGGTACTTATTTCAACGGCTAAACCATCCTATCCCAAGAACTCAGGCTGGGAGCAACATTATTAATAATTACCTGAATAAAAACAAGAAGACAAAATGCTGATTAAGAGAGGAAATACTTCATATCAAGTTTAATTAAAGTCTCCTTGAAGTAAAAGCTGTCCTAAGCAAGTTCTTGCAATCCTTCAAGAAAATGCTGGGATCTTGTTTCCCTCAGTGGCCAGCCAGTAGTGCCTTGAAAGGCTAAAAGAAGGGTACAAACTAAAGTTCTCTTCTGTTTTTGCCACCCAGCAACTGGTATATGCCCACAGTGACTTTGGGTGATTCTGGCATCTGGTATTCGCTCCACATTTTCTCAACACTGAGGAAAAGGTGCAGCTCAAAACCACATTCAAATACCCCGGGGCAATGCCGTACTGACTGCAAATTCACCCATGAACGGCCATAAATCTATGCAGAAGGTACTATAAAACCTGATGATCAAAGAAAGTGAAAGCAGCATGCAACGCAGAGGGGAATTTCTGTTCCAATTTGGGTTTGGTAAAACAATGGAGGGAAAAACCAATGCAGATCGCCCTTTCTAAACTCACTCCAGAGAGTTGCTCATCTGCTGCTCCCTCCTAGAAGTACTTCTGTATCCATGTTTGACCCAGAACAATCTCTGGCTAATTACAGCAGAAAGAGGGGAACACCATGTCATGCCATGGAGTCATGGTCCTTGCTTATACGAGTCCCAACCCACAGTCTGAAGTGGTATAGTCCAGATACTTGTCTACAATCTGACCTACTTTTTTGTTGTGTTTTTGGTGAGAACTAGAACTTTATCTTAAAACATTTGCACCACTGTCTATTCCTGCAAAGCCAAGGCAACATAAGCATTTGTTAAAACCTTCTTGTAAATTCAAAGGTCACACAAACAGGTACAACAAACAGAGATACCAGTGCTAGGACATTTCAGAGAGGTGGCTTTGATATTACTTGCCTCTGCATCCTGACCCTGGAATTCCTTGGAGGTCACCCTTCCAAGTACTTGCCAGGGTCGACCCTGCTTAGCTTCCGAGATCTGATGAGATCAGGCTTACTAGGGCTAGACAGGTCAGGGCACAAACAGAACTTATTTTTTACTAAAATGCTGAAACTTACTGATATGCTGTGTCTTCATGGTCACATCCTTAACATTAGTAAAAACTAAAAAACTAACGAGCTCAAATTTCACCCCCCCCCAATATTTCCCAGACCTCCTAAGAAGGACTGACCACTTTCAAAGATTTGTTGTGATGTTCAGTATCTAACTGTTAAGTCAATGTTTAGATATGCGAAAGCCAGAAGCTAAGGTCTCAGTGTCAAACATATAATCTGGAAAACCATACATTTCACAGAGAGACAGAAGAAGGGAAAATAGAATACCCATTTATTCTGCATTCCAAAATGTTTAACACTATAACCAGAAAGCTGCTATAATACAAATGGTACAACTTGGAGATTCAAATGATGTGAATATTAAATTATCGTAGCTTTCAGGAAACTCACAATTTAGTCAACAAACAAACACGAATTGAAAATGGTGTGTCAGAAGTCATAGTTGCCAAGGTCTTCAAGCTGTTGTCCCCACCATCACAAGTTTTGTGTGTATGTGTGTGTGCTTCAGAACCTTTTTGACCATAGATAACAGTGAGACAATGTGGAGAGTCTCAAATTTATTTTGACATATTTATTGCTTTACAACTGTTGACCTTATAACCTTAGCTTGTTATTTAATTCTGTTTTTGCATAGCTTAAAACGTCATGTTACATGTTAATTTGCTATTCAACCCATTTATAAGTTTCAACCTTACACCCCATTCCACTGTATTTGAAAAAGTGTGCTTTGCACATGAAAGCCCATACCCTGAATAAACCTTTGTTGGTCTTAAAGGTGCCACTGGACTCTAAATTTGTTCTACTGCTTCAGACCAACAAGGCTGACTACCTGGACAAAACTGAATAAACAAGGAATCAATAGCATGCCTATTGTGCCACTGCTGCATTGGGTGATTCCCTATTTTTAGTGCCTTGTTGTTTTCTGTAGTTGTATATCTAATTCTCAATATTGCCAAATCTAAGGATACTTAAATCTGCAGACTACAGCCATGAACAGACAAGACAGCTCTTTCTACAAACTTGAAAAAGACCCTGAAAACATGAAAAAGAAAATCATTGGTGGTTAGCCCCCCCAATAATATAAGCTGTACCTGTAGTTTTAAGAAACAAATACCCGTTCAGTGACCGTTGTGTGGGTTGCAAGGTAACCACAACAGTATTGGCAGCCTTCAAGCCTTGGTTTCTGTCCATAAAAGGCAGAGGGAAGGGTCAGAGCATTTCCAGGGCTGTTTTGGTAACCACCCAGGTGACTTGCTACCACCAGAATTGCATGACTCATCCAGGCCTGCTATTGTTTGGCAGCAGCCACCCATTAAAGCCACTGTAGTTTCAGACTAGGATTTGGGTGACCCACGTTCAAATCCATATTTTTCTACAGAAGCTCACTGGGTTACCTTGGTCTAGTCACACAGTAACAGGCTAACCTACCTCACAGGGTTGTTGTAAAGATAAAATGGAGCAGAGGAGAATGATATAAGATGCTTTGGGTCCCCATGGTGGAGAAAGGCAGAGTATAAATGAAGTAAATAAATACAGCTGAAGATGGGGAGCAGATAAAAGGTAGATGATTGGTGGGTGGGAAGGAGAAAAGGAAGCAGAAAAAGGTGTGGATGTGTGGGCTGCCAGGGCATGGAAAGAAGAAATAGTGAGGGGAGAGGGATATATAAATGTAGGTTGGCTAGTGGGTTGGAAGCAGAGAAGGAAGCAGAAAACAGGGAGAGGCTATAGGGGCTTTTAGGGATGGAAACAGTGGGGGAGAATAAAACAAAATGCCCACTTGTATATTTTAATTGCAAGCCACCTCAAGTGGGACTCTGAAGGGGAAACACCAAAATGTTCTATGTAAATAATAAATACATAAACTGGATTCATTGCCATTCTGAATTCAAAGCCATTAGCAGTGGCAGTGAAGTCTTTGCATAGGCCAATCACCATTCAAACCCCTCCCACTCACTATCCCTCCACCCCCTGTGGGTTTTTTGGGGTTTTTTTTTGCATTTTTTAAAAACAAATCTGCTGTTTGTGTATCACTATCGTGATCCACAGTGGGGTAACGAAGGGAAACTCCTGGAGGTCCGGAGTTGGTTTAGGGAAGAGAACAGAGGGGTGGGGCCTCAGTGAGGTATAATGCTATACAGCCCCTACTCCAAAGGAACCATTTCCTCCAAGACAACTGATCTCTGTAGTCTGGAGATCAGTTGTAGTTTCAGGAGATCTCTAGGCCCCAACTGGAGGCTGGCAATCCTTAGCAAATGGCAAGCCTGTTACTAGGTGCCATGGTGGCTTGGGGCCTGGGATTTCTTGAGCTAGAGAGAGGTCCATTCCACACTTGCCTGCCATTCCGAATTTTCTCAGTCTTTGAGTCAAGGCAAGTTAAGTCCACAGCAAAACAGCATCCAAATCATCCCGATCAGATTGGCTCCATAACGCAATGCAAAGCAATATCTATATATCTAATTCTGAAGGCGCCCCCTGTGTGAGGATACCTAAATCCGTGCGGGGGGGGCACCTGGGAGGCAGGGAGGTTTTCCTACACATGGGGGGCACTCCCCCCGTGTGCAGAAAAATCCGAAAAGTTAAAAAAAACCTTCAGTGACCGTAGAAGCCCCCAAAATACCTTTTGAAATGGCACCAACTCCAGACATCAACTGTGAGGAGATTAGAATGTTCGGGGGAGGGGGGGAGGCTCTAACTGTTTTTGTCAGTAAAAAGCAGGGGTTTTACTGGCAGCAGTCTAGGTTTGCCAAGTACCCCCCCTGGCCACCAGCAGCAGATCCAGATCCAGGCTGGGAAACTCCTGGATATTTGGGGGTGGAGCCTGGGGAGGACAGGGACCTCAGTGAGGTACAATGCCATAAACTCCCCCCTCCAAAGCATCCATTTTCTCCATGGAAAGTTATCTCTGTAGTCTGGAGATGAGCAGTAACTCCAGGGGATCCCCAGGTCCCATCTGGAGGCTGGCATCCCTAGGCAGCACCCTCTGTGTGACTTGATACCACCTGATTTGCATGACTTAATTAGGCCCAGCTGTTTTGCTACAGTTCATCAGCAGCCACCGTATGAAAGCCATTGTGGTGCAACAGTTCAAGCTTCAAACTGGGATCTGCGAGACACAGGTTCAGATCCCCATCTTGCAGTGGAAGCTGACTGGGAGATTTTGGACCAGTCACATACTTTCAGCCTAACCAACCTCACAGGGTTGTTGTGCAGATAACAAAGAGGAAATAATAATGTAAGCTGCTTTAGTCCCCATTGTGGAGAAAGACTGTAATTTTCCTAGGTAGAGGCTGCAGGGGAGGGGGGTGGAGATAGAAAGCTGAAGACAGATAAAGGTAGGTTGGCTGTTGGGTGGGAAAGAAATAGGGTTGCCAACTCCAGGTTGGGAAATTCCCAGACATTTGAGAGGTGGAGCCTGGGGAGGGTGGGATTTGAGGTGGGAGGCAGAAAGAGAGAGAAAGAGTGATGAGGTGGGGAGACAGAAAAACAAAGGGAATGATGACAGGTCAGAAAGAGAGAGGAAGTAACATACATGGAGGAGAGCGAGAGAGTAAGAAAGGGGGGCAGAAGGGAGAAAGAGTGTGAGAGAGGTAGGGGGAGAAGGGAGGAAGCAAAGGTGTGAGGAATGGGATAACTATCCTGCAAGTTTCTTGCAGGTCTCCACTTGTTTAACCTATTTTCCAACACTGTTTTCACAATCAAAAATGGCCCTAGGGAGCCACCATTTGCCCCACTGGGAAAACTTGTACTGGGCTAGAAAAACTGGGTTTAATTTAAGTGATAATATCTCTGTTATCCACTTTAGGAGAACTTTGACTCTTTCATTCCTCTCTGTATATTCCAGTTTTGGGACTATTCAAGGTAATCTATCACAGCACTAAGATTTCAGGGCTCCTGGGCTATTCAAAACTAAATGGCTTACTTTATTTTGTGTGTATATTAATATTTAACATAATATATATTAATATTAAAACATAGCTTTTCCTATGTTCAGAGCAAATGCTTCCCTTTTGTAATTGTTGCCATAGATTTCTAGGACTCCAAACATTCTAGTTTGCTGCAAAAAGCTCAGGGTGACAGAAAGATAACTGGGTGGTTTAAAACACTTTAATAAGATTGTGTGGGAAATAGACTCAACAGTTCAACATACCATTTCCACAATAGCAAAATACTTTATAAGAAGGCAGCTACGATGCAAAGTGCTCTAGATCTAAACACAAAGCCTTGGTTCCAATGACAATGTTCTCTTACTTCTCTCTGGCCACCGTGGAGGTTTTTGTCTGCCCACTAACAAACCTGCATGTGGAAGGGCTCCTTGGGCAGACAGAAATGCTAGTGGCAGAGGAAGCAAGTGCTACAGTGGTGGAAAACCTCCAGAGAAGCCAGAGAGAAGTATGAGGGGCATGATGTCACGGAATCCAAGCTGTAGCATCTGGTAAAAGTCTGTTTTTGAAATCTAGACTGTTACGATAGGAAAAAAGGGGGGTAAGCAAGCATTTTTAAAAATAAAATAAATATTACACTTAATTTCATGAAAGAGAAAACAGTACTCAGGCCCCAGCAGAGCCAACTTTGTGGTAGCCTATGCTGATTTAAAAAAAATTAAATTCAGTCTATTTTCTCAAATGAAAAAATTGATTTATGGCAGGAATTTCATCAAACAGCTTTCATCCTACAAATGGTGAAATCAGCGTTTTTCTTCTTGACAGTCAGTTTCACAGAAAAGCCTGGAATATGAGTCTGAAGATCAAATTTTCAGATGAAGGTTTCAACATTTACGGGTGCATGTTTCACATTAAATCATTTGCACTGGTGACTTCAATTTAAAGTGCTCCAGTCAATTTCAGCTCCAACAATGATTTGACATAAATTCTGTAACCAAAGGGAATGTCTCAAGCTAGGAGAGGGAATCCTTCCAAAAATCTGCTTCACGGTTAATTTCAGTCATTCAAAGTCCAGACTCTAGAACAAGCCATAACGACCAACATTTCTCTCGTTAGGGTGTGAAGTTGAAATCCTTGGAATCAGACCTACCTACTGCCTACCGTACTACAGTGTTCCAACAGATGCCAATTTCTCCAGTGCTGTGAATAATGCTATTGAATCTTTGAGGTAAAATCATCATCAAAATCTATTCCTTTCTTTGGTATGCTGGGGCACCAGTGTATAATTGGAAGGCACATAAACAAAGCGGGTCTAGATGTTGTCAGTGCTTGGACAGGAGACCTCTTGGGAATTCTGTGTTCACCAACTTGGGACCTATGACTGAAGGAAAATGGGACATAAAGGTAATAAATAGATAAAATGTATTAGAGGTGTGTGTGTGTGTGTGTATAGCCTTTCCTTTGCAGCTCAAATGGGTTTCCAGAAATATTACGATATGCCATAAAAATCTAGAGCAACCATCAGACAGCTTAAAACTAGTAAAACCAACAGCAAGGCTTCCAAACAACTCTGCTTTGCAAATGCTCCTAAAAGAGGGCAAAGATGATGCAGCCCTTCCCTCAGTGGGCTGCCAGTTCCGCAAAAGTGAAGCTCCACACAAGTGGATGAGACCAACGACGACGAAGATGGATAAGTGGACATTGTAGGGGAAAACAGATCTGTTACATCATGGGTTTATATAGGCAGAGGCTGTCCCTCAACTGACATATGAAGCTGACTTATACTATTAGTTGATCTAAGCTCAGAGCTACTCTTCTGATTGCCAGAAGCACACTGGGACTTTCCTAGTTCCTGCTGCCTGAGAATCTTCCACATAGCCTGTGGTCTACCACCCAAGGGCTGCTTCTCACATTACAAAATCTTTGCGGCAGACTCTTTGTCATCTCCCTGTTCAGCTTCCACTTTGTTTTCATTTCTGTTCACATTATAATTGATTTTTCTTAATTCTCAAGTAAGGAGAAGTCAAGTTACTGAGATAAAAATCTAGCACTTTTGCACAGGTTTCCCAAATGTGGCCAACAGCGACTCCCCAGGGTCATTTCCAGCCTCCTCTTTCCATATGGTCCCAAACCAAATGTGGGGTCTATGCACCTAGGAATCAGGTTCTAAGCATGGAACTCCCAGTACACGTCTAGTCAATAGGACCAGTATGAACACAGGGGAAGAGGGCATGAGGACTGTGTAATATATTATTTGGCCTAAGGTAGCCAAAAGAACTTTGTGATTATAGGGTAGGCATGCAAGCCATTAAATAGGCCTCAGACAAAATGCTAAATATTGTTGGTAGTAAGACATTTGGAAACATAGATATAGCAGACAGCTAATGATGGAGTGTTGGATCCAGTGGAAAATTTCTGCTGATAGAAAGGAAGGGAATCCCATTCATCAGTGAAGATTTTCTCCAGGATCCAAACTGGATGCTATAGATCTCTGCTGTACAGCAGTACAATTGTAATACAATTTTTAGTGCCCCCCCCCAAATCTTCTTGAAAATTCTCTTAATTCTTCACAGTTCAGTCATGATATAGTGGTTAAAATATTTAATTATTATACTTCCTTGAAAGCCCCTCCCAGCTTTTTGGATATAGGCAAAAATCCAGCTTAATGTTCACATTACCTGAGCAGAAGAAAAAGTTATTTCAAGGATCAAATTGTGCTGAATCACAAACACTGCATGAGATTTCATAATTATTTGCCTGTACTTGCAAAAGAATTTTCTCAGGGTTGTTATCATTGTGATATGCCAAGTAATGACAGTAAGTGTATCTTTATTTACTTCTTTAGAAAAGGCCATTCAGTATTCAGCACAGATGGTTCATACATCAGAAACCTATATAAATGCATATTCTTAATATTGTTAACCTTTATTCCTTGACAAATCTCCTTGGTTATTGATTGGATGTCTATACGGATTCAGCTTGTGCTGGATGGAGTTGTATTCCCCATGAACGGCTTGATTCTGATTTGGGCATTCTTCTTGATCTCAGATTGCTGTTGGTATTTGGGAATAACTTTTACCCACTTATACTGATATACAAACTGTTGGCCTCCCCAGAGAGCTCTGATCTGGCTACAGTTACACATGCACTGTTGAATTCCAGACTGGACTACTGTAATGTGCTGTATGTGTGCCTGAATTCTGAAAAATTCCCAGAAACTTCAGTCCATTCAGAATGAGATTTTCTATTTGTAGATGAGGGTTAAGTGCTTTATAACATACTGGATAAAATGGAGAACAGGAGAAGGGTCCTCATCAGGAAGAAGGGTGGGGTATAAATGTTTAAATAAATTAATGAAATAAAGACACAATGCCAGTCTTAGTCCAACACCATTAGTTTACAATTTCAGGCTCAATTCAGAGTGCTAGTTTTGTCTTTATTGTCCAAGATGGTTTGAGATAGCGGTATTTGAAGAAATACTTCCTCCAATTAGGGTTGCCAGGTAAGGCTGGCAAGTGGGCGGGGGACTTACCAAGAGCCTCCGGGAGAGGGGAGGGGGGATCTGGGAGAGGGAACTCCAAAGCAAATTTGAGGTGAGCTGCCCTCGCATCTTAAGAGACTGTGTTCATTTTAAATGCTTTCCCTCCACTGGAAATAATGGAAGATGGGGGCACCTTCTTTTGGGGCTCATAGAATTGGACTCTCTAATCTTTTTGAAACTGGGGGGGGGTCAGGAGAGGCAGCAGCAGCTCTGCTAAAAATTTGGTGTCTCTACCTCAAAAAACAGTCCCCCTGGGCCCCAGATACCCATGGATCGATTCTCCATTATACCCTATGGGGGCTGGCCTTTGTAGGGTATAATGGAGCGCCCAAAAGCTATTCCCCACCCCACTTTCTGATAGCCTTGAGGTGGGAGGAGGGGCTCCAAACCAGGGGAAACCCTACCTCCAATAGCCTACCTACACTCTCAGGACAGTTGGAGAGACTATGCTCCAGGATTCCCCACTCTCAGAAATTTTGTGGGCAGGACTTATGGCAGGATTTTCTCAGTAGTTGGGCTAACATTTGGAACTCTTTACCACTGGGTGCTGTCCCTTTTCAGTTTTAGATACTGGTTTTGGACCATCCTTTACAGATTATATTGATTTTTACTCATGATATGTTACTAGTATGACTTGCAGTGCTGCTGAATTTGTTACACATTTTTTATTCTACTGTAAGCCACTTTGGGAGATTTTCTGAAAGGTAGATTATGACATTTAAATAAGCACCCAAGACAACAAAAGTCAATAACAGCTTTCACTGCCTTTAGGGCTGCTCAAGGTGGCTATTTGGAAAGATCAGGAAGGGCTATCGAGGGTTTTGACCAAGGACAGGATTATTAACTTTATTATTTAGGTGGATGATGCAGTGGATAGAATGGTGCAAATTTACCAAGGGAAGATAATTTTTTTTAAAAAATTCAATAACAAAGAAGGGGTATGGTCTTAACTGGAAGTGAAACAGTGTGAAAGTTCCATCCAGAACAGAAGGCCCAAACATTTGTGTCAGAAAAAAATGCTGGGACACAATAGGGTGTATGGGTTGGCTCCAGCTAGCTTTTCCACAGGCAAAAAAGGGAGGACCATCAAAAAGGCTATGAGTCTCCTAGTGCCTATACCAGAATCAGGCCTGGACAGAGTCATCTGCAACACTATACCTCCTCCTCCATCTGAAAAACTGGTTGCTGACAGCAGGAAAAAAAAATCTCAGTCTGAATGTCACATCGGAAAAACACACTATAGCAGTAGGATACTTGTTTCTTACCTAACCATTCTGTTGTGTTCCCACTTCAGAACAGGCACAGCAGATATGGCGGCAGTGTATTATGAAAGGATTGACGTAGAAGGTCACCATTATGGGCCTTTGTCTGTTCAGAGGAAGAATGCTTTAAAAGCTGTGGACAACGTACTGCTCAATATGACTAAGTTAATCAAGGTCAGTACTACTCAGAAGCTAAGCTGTCCTTTCCCCCCATGATATACACTTTAAGTAGACCTTTTGAGCTTGTCAGTTAAGTTGTTAGAGTTCACTGGATCCAGTCCAGAGCCTTCTTCCCTGGGCTGTCCTGAGATAGTCAGTATTAAACAAAGAGTCTACCTTGAGCTTCAAGCCTGACATGAAGACACTAGTTTCCTTGCTCCAACTTCTACAATCCATGCTAGTGCCATTCCAGTTCTTACAGGCCTATTTTTCTCTCTTTGCAGTTCTCTCTCAGATCCTCTTTCCCCTTTCTCTTCCTTTTCCTCTGCTTTCCCTCTTCCCCAGAGGAAAACGACAGCTGTTGGGAGATGTAATCTCTCAGAATTTCCACTACAAAATATAGTAAGTAGGGTTGCCAGGTCCCCTCATCACTCAGGCAGGGGATTGGGGGGGGTGTTTAGGGGGCAGGTGGAGGTGGGTCTTTTTGTGAGCAGAGCTGTTGGTGGTGGCGGCCCCTCTCCCTCAATGCTGAAAGATTTAAAGGGCCCTCCCGGTGATCAGTGGGCCTCCTGCTCCCACCAATCAGCTGAAGCCCTTTATATCTCTGCAGGAGGGAGGGAGAGGGGTGGCCACAGCTTGGGGGTGGGGCTTGGGGGTGGGGCTTTCCTGCTGGCCAGCGGTGGATTGGAGCCCCCAGAAGTGGTGGAAACCCTACCTAGACCTGGGGGCTGGCAACCTTAATAGTAAGTGCTGCATAAGATTCCATCAGTAAAAGGCTAAGTGAGTAAAGGGAAGAGTAGGTCTTTCTTCACAGTACACTCTTCAGCTGAAACCACTCTGTACAGAGTACAAGATTTAGCCTGACAAGCCATGGCTATATTTTGAAAGGAAGTTGTAAATGCCCAGATTCAGGTAGTCATACCTGTCAATATTTCCAATGGGGTAATATAGTTGTGTCTAAAAAGTAGGAACAAACTATTGTGCACTGCCTAGCATAACAGTGCATAGCAGTAGGGTGGAATCAGCTTCACTTGTTTGTAGGGCTGCCAAGTCAGCCCGGGCGGCGGGGGATCCCCCGCTATAGGGGTTCCCGATCTGCCGGCCGGCATTCGGCCGGCGGGGGGAACCCCACCCCTGAAGTCGTCCAGCTTGGACGACTTCCCCAGCGTAATGACGTCACCCGGAAGTGACATCACCACGTTGGAGATGTTGCCAGGGCGATGCTCTGGCAACGCCCCCAACGTGGTGACGTAATTTCCGGGTGACGTCACCGGGCGCGCGAGCAAAGCGCGCACCAGGGAGGCTCCCGGGCAGCTCCCGGGCGAAGAAGGACTCCCCCCTGCCAGTATGTGAGTACAACTTGGCAGCCCTACTTGTTTGCTAATAACCCACAGGGATACTGGGCTTTCTCCAGGTGGGGCCTTAAGATATCTAGGAACTGATCTGAAGACTACAGAGATCAGTTCCCCTGAAGAATATAGCTACTTTGGTGGGTGGACTTTATGGCATTATACCATGATGAGGTTCCTCTGCAGTTTCCCCCCAGATGTCCAGTAAGTTCACAACCCAGTGTCGGCAACCATAGTCCTATGTTAGCTGTCCAGGACAAACTCTGGGCGTAGCAGGACAGGAAACTGAAAGGTTTTTAGTAGGGTATTGTTATATTTTCCCTCCAAGACTAGTTGCCTACTCTGAGGTTCTCAGTGTTAAAAGACAAGTTAAAATTGGATGTTTACTCCACCGTACAATATAGACAGCA
>JARCFY010000300.1:0-34332 GCA_029233225.1 Lepidodactylus listeri | reverse complement strand
AGTGGATACACACTCTTCTACAATGACAATCAGGTAAAACTTAACAAGAAGGTTTCAGTAAATGTCACTGATGCTTCCATTGAAGAAGTGTTGAATCAGGCGTTGAAGAAACTCCGGTTATACTTACAAGATTGTTGAAAACCAAATTGTTATTTCTTCTGCTCCATCAGTAAGTGTACAATCTACACAAAGCACTCAGCAGTCTAAAAAGCAAACTGTTAAAGGTGTTGTAAAAGACGCTATGGGCGAACCTATCATTGGAGCCTCTGTTGTTGAAAAAGGCGCTTCTGCCAACGGTACTATCACTAATCTCGATGGTGAATTTACGTTGACTGTATCAGGTGGTGAATTGCAGGTAACCTATATTGGTTTCATGCCACAAACAATCACTGTAAAACCGGGTGTATCTACCTATAATGTAATAATGAAAGAAGATACAAAAACCTTGGACGAAGTTGTTGTTGTAGGTTATGGTACACAGAAAAAAGTAAATTTAACCGGTGCAGTCGCTTCCATTAACACAGACGAAATTAAGGATCGTGTACAGACCAATGTATTGTCTGCAGTACAAGGTACTGTGCCAGGAGTTACGATTATTTCTCGTCCGGGAGAAACGCCAAGTATTAACTTCCGTGGTCGCGGTAATCTGGGAACTTCTTCTCCACTTTATGTTATTGACGGGGCTATTTCGGATGCAACCGTATTTTCTAATCTGGATCCTAATAGTATTGAATCGATTTCTTTCCTGAAAGATGCTGCTTCTTCGTCAATTTACGGATCGCGTGCTGCATATGGTGTCGTATTAGTAACGACTAAGGGGGGGAAAGCTGAAAAGATGAATGTCTCTTACAATGGATATGTAGGAATGAAAATGCCGACTTACTTACCGGATGTACTCGACTCATGGGATTATGCTACCTTGTTGAATGAGGCTAAATACAATGCCAATCCTAAAGGTGGTAAAAACCAGGCTTACACAGAGGATGAGATTGCTAAGTTTAAAGATGGAAGTGATCCTGATCGTTATCCTAATAGTCAATGGGCTGATATGATATTGGATAAACATATACTAACCACTCAACATTCGTTAAACTTTAGCGGCGGTAACGAAAAAGTACGCTTTTTCACCGGATTGGGATATTTGTGGAATGACAACTTTATGCCGGGTGTAAAAGATGACCGTTATAACTTCTCAACTAATGTACAAGCCAATGTAACTAAATGGTTGACGCTGAAAACAAATGTTAAATATATACGTAACGCTTCCAATACATCGCACGGGGTTCCTTGGATGGGTAATTTTGTATTAGTTCCTTCCATTATGGTGGGGCAACAATCTAACGGTGAATGGGGAAGCATTGCTGGTGGAAAAGATGCTACACAAACCTTCATGAATAGTAATCCACTCCGTGCTCTTAGTTTTAATAACTGGAAGAAAAGTACCACTGAAAACTCAAGCTATGATTTAGCTTTTGACTTAAAACCGGTGAAAGACCTTATTATTTCGGGGCAGCTTGATTATAAAAGATATGAATCTAAAAGTAAAAACTACTCCGGTGAATATGACATGATAAAGCACTTCGACACAGATACGGAAATACCGGGAACCGGCAGTACTAATCCTAACTCAATGACTATGCAGTGGATAAGTGCAAGCAACTTGATGACTACTTTGACTGCCCGTTATGGTGTTAATTTGGGGCAACATAGATTAGATGCTCTTTTAGGAACCTCATACGAACAATATAAAAAGGAGCGTTTTTACCAGAAACGCACAGACTTCGTAAGTGATGGTTTGCAGGATATTGAACAGGGAAATACTATCTCAAAAGAGTTACCGGATCCGGCAGTATATGGACCCGGTATGGTAGAAAGTAAGATGCTTTCTTATTTCGGACGTATCAATTATTCATATATGGATCGCTATCTGTTGGAAGTTAATCTTCGTGCAGATGCTTCTTCGCGCTTTCATAAAGACAATCGTTGGGGATGGTTTCCTTCTTTCTCAGCAGGATGGCGTATCAGTGAAGAAACATTTATGAAAAATATTCAATGGATCAACAATTTGAAAATCAGAGCCTCTTATGGTACATTGGGTAATATCAATAATGTAGGTTATTATGATTATTTTGAGTTGCTGACCAGTGGTGCCGACTATAATTTCAGTGACGAAGCAGTCAAAGGTGTACTGGAAGCACAGATTACAATAAAAAATTAGGATGGGAAACTGTTGCTTTAACGGATATCGGTCTTGACTTTGATTTGTTAGATAATAAGTTAAGTTTGTCTGCTGATTATTATATCAAGAAAACAAGTGATATCTTGTTAGGGTATAACGTTCCGGCAGAAACGGGCATTTGGACTCAACCGGTTATGAATTTAGCAAAAGTACGTAATACAGGTTTTGAACTTGCATTAACACATCGTAATAAGATCGGTGATTTTTCTTATACAATCAGTGGTAATATTGCAACAAACCACAATGAAATCACCAGCTTGGCAGGTTCTGACAATATGATTCAGAGTGGTGGTGATAATATTCGTTATATTTTGAAAGAAGGTGAAGCTATCGGTTCTTATTACGGACTGAAGACTGACGGTCTTTATACTCAACAGGAAATAGACGAAGGACATTATTATACGTATGTCGTAAGCCTAATGCAGGAGATATTAAATACGTTCCTCAACGGGAAGATGTGGAATGGGGTACCGAAATAACTGAAGATGACCGCACTGTCATTGGAAAAGACGTACCGGATTTCACTTATGGGTTAAACCTGAATTTGCAATGGAAGAATATCGAGTTGAGTATATTTGGACAAGGAGTGTCTGGTACTAAGGTTGCTTTTGAATCAGAACAAGTTTTTGCTTTCATGTTAAATTCTAATCCAAGACAATATCATTTAAAACGTTGGAATGAAGAGAATCCTAATGCACATGCCGCATGTCCGCGTTTGTATGGAGGTACTTACTATGATGAGTATAATAAACATTTCTCTGATTACGAGCTGTTTGATGCAGACTATTTCCGCATTAAAACAATTTCATTGGGATATATGATGCCGAAAAGATTGATTAATAAGTGGGGATTTTCGTCTATGAAATTCTTTGTTACTGCTGAAAATTTATTTACTATCAGGGCAGATAAAGATATGAAAGATTTTGATCCTGAAGCTGCTACCGGTCGTTCACTGGGCGCATTAGGTACTAAATCTGTTGCTTTTGGCGTAAACTTATCATTTTAACAGAATAAAAATAGAACAATTATGAAATTGAGTATAAAATATATAGCTTTATCTACATTGTTAATAACTTCCATGGGAGCCTGTGATCTGGACGTTGTCCCTCCCTCGGATATTTCAACAGAAACGTTCTGGAAGAACGAGAAAGACGCATGTAATGCTTTGAATGCTCTGTATGCGGAATTGACAGGTATGGATATTTGGGATGAAATGTACACTGATAATGCACATAGTCATAAGCCTTGGAAGGTCCTTATGAATTGGTACAAACTAATGGTATTACTACCGGTAATGATTTTGGGTATGGTTACAGTACTGTTCGCATAGCTAACAACTTCATTTTGAATGTCGATAAATGTGAGATGGAGGAAAGTCTTAAAGAACGGATGAAAGCTGAAGCACGTTTTTTCCGTGCATGGCAATATCTGCAATTGACTACTAAGTTCGGTAAGGCATACATTTTTACGGATGTTCCTGAATATAATGCTGCTAATGTAACACGTGATCCGGTAGAGAAGGTTCAAGAATTTATATTGTCGGAACTAAATACTATTGCAGATATTTTGCCGGATTCGTACGATGGAAGTTATCGTTATGAATCCAGCCGCATTACCCGGGCTGCTGCTCTTGCCTTACGTGCACGTGCCGCTTTATATTTTGGTAATTTCACGGAAGCCGAAGCATCTGCAGGTAAAATTATAGAAGAAGGACATCATGCTTTGTTCCGCGTAAAGGAACTTAATGCTGCCCAACAGAAAGAAGCTGCTGAAATGGAGAAATACATTGATTTCTCAGCAAAAGGAATTGATAAAGATAAGTTTATCAAAGGATTATTTAGCTATGAAACGCTTTGGCATAAAGCTAATGCGAGTCCTGAAAATCCAGAATATATATTGACGCGTGAATATATGGCTGACGACAGCAATGCAGACTTCTCACGATATACTTATATGCGTCCAAGCCAGTTAGTATCAGGTTATTCCTCTTACGAACCTATGCAGGATCTTATAGATGCTTATTGGGATGTAGATGGAAAGACATTGCGTGATGCTATTCCGGAAGAAACTCGTCGTCAGAACTTTGCGGATATGTGGACACAATATTTCTCAGAATGGCAGGCTGATAATAAGACCTACAAAGCTGTATCTCAATCGGAATTTTGCCAACTTGTACCTACTTTGGACATTAAGTCGATAGAATATATGAAAGAGTTCCGTAATCGCGATAGTCGTCTTTACGCCTCAATATTATTTCCATTAAAGGGCTGGCAGGAAACTGATTTTTCAGGAGATTTCTATTATATGTGGAATCCGGCAAAAGCAGGTAGTGATGGTAATGAATCATGGACAGGTTACAGCTATCGTAAATTGGTTTCTCTGACACCATATCAGGGCTGGATGAGCGTAGAAGACTATCCGGTAATCCGCTATGCAGAAGTTTTGCTGACTTATGCTGAAGCACGTATCCAAAATAAAGGTTGGGATAGTGAAGTGCAAAAGGCATTAAATAATTTGCGTGATCGTTGCGGTATGCTTAATGTACCTACTGTTATGTCATCAAAAGAGACTGCGCTTGATTTTGTACGAAATGAACGTCGTATAGAATTGGCTGCTGAAGGACATCGCTTTGATGATATACGGCGATACGGGACAGAATATTGTCGTAAAGTAATGAATGGAACTACCTATGCACCATGTGGAGCATATAGTGCTACGGACGGAAAGTGGACTCAGTATACTGTTATTGATAAAATATGGGGTGATCGATTGATGTTAATGCCTATTCCACAAAGTGCAATTGACGTTAATCCATTGTTGAAAGACGACCAGAATCCTGGGTATTAACTAAATAATATAAATCTCTTTACTTGATGAAAGGAGGTGCCTATGATAGGCATCTCCTTTTTCGTTATATATGTTTGTAAAGCTATATTTTCTGGTTAGTTATCAGGTTAGAAATGGGATATAAAAAAACTTATGGAACATTCAATTACTGTTTTTGCCAAGTTCGTCGAGAACTTAGTTAAACACGTATTTTTAATCAAAAAGAAAAAGAATGAGAAGAAGTTGAATGAACCTTAGTTGACGTAGTATGTGAGTCCTAAAAAACACATACTTATTTATCAATCCAAATTACAATCTAATAATTAATCGTATTTATGAAAAAATGCAATCTGCGGTTCTTTAATCCGCAACGAATGAAAAAGCAACTGGCTCTTGCTTTGGCAATCAGCCTGGTTTGTGCGATTCCTGTGACCACATTCGCACAAGTGCTTAAAGTCTCAATCAGGAAGAATAACGTTTCCATCGAAACTGTTCTTCAGGAACTCGAAAAACAGAGTGGATACACACTCTTCTACAATGACAATCAGGTAAAACTTAACAAGAAGGTTTCAGTAAATGTCACTGATGCTTCCATTGAAGAAGTGTTGAATCAGGCGTTGAAGAACTCCGGTTATACTTACAAGATTGTTGAAAACCAGATTGTTATTTCTGCTACTCCGACAGTAAGTGTACAGTCTACCCAAAACACTCAGCAATCCAAAAAGCAAACAGTTAAAGGTATAGTAAAAGACGCAATGGGCGAACCTATCATTGGAGCATCTGTAGTTGAAAAGGGAGCAGCCTCAAATGGTACTATTACTAACCTTGACGGTGAATTTACCCTAGCTGTATCAGGTGGTGAATTGCAAGTGACTTATATTGGTTTCATGCCACAAACTATCTCTCTGAAACCGGGCGTATCTTCCTACAAAGTAACAATGAGAGAAGATACTAAGACCTTGGACGAAGTAGTGGTAGTAGGTTACGGTATGCAGCGTAAAAGTTCTATTACCGGTTCCATTGCAACTGTTAAAGCAGATAAGTTGAAAGACGTGACTACACCCAGTGTATCGGGTATGTTGCAAGGAAAAGTGGCAGGTGTGGTAGTAAACCCTGAATCCGGACAGCCGGGTGCCAAAGTGACTATCCGGGTGCGTGGTACAGGTACTCTTTCTGGTAAAGTAGATCCGCTTTGGGTCATTGATGGCGTAGTAGGTGATCCTGTTGCCGATCTTAACCCCAATGATATTGAAAATATTTCTATCTTGAAGGATGGATCGGCCACTGCACTTTATGGTTCACGCGGTGCCAACGGTGTTATTCAGGTAACCACCAAGCGTGCCAATGTAGGTACATCGCAAATCAGCGCTTCTGCCCGATTCGGTATTTCTCAATTACAGCAAGGTAATCTTGAAATGATGAATGGTGCCGAATACTATGATTATGTGACTACTGCATACAGGAATGCCGGATCATTAGAAGATCAGCACTCGCTTCAACCCTATCTGAGAGACCAGAACTTCGACTGGTGGGATTTTGCGACCCAAAATGCCTTTACGCAAAACTATAATGTCTCTTACAAATATGGTAACGATAAAATCAGATCGTATATTTCCGCCGATTATTACAATGAAGAGGGTGCTATCAAGGGATATGACTTCGACCGTTTCTCCCTGCGATTAAATACCGAATATGTAGTCAACAAACGACTGACGTTGAAATCAAAAATCGCTGCTACCTACCGCGAAACGATGGATAAGCAGCACGCTTTAGCCTATACCAGTTACACCCCATGGGATACCCCGTATAACTCTAAAGGAGAAGTAAAGAGCGGTAAAGAGTCACAACCGACGAAGGAAGATGCACCTACTGCCAATCCGAACGATTACTGGTACTCTGATGGAAACAGTAACTATGTGTATGACCTTGGTAAGAATTGGGCTAAAAACCGCAACAATGCAATGGATATCGGTCTGGGATTCGACTACAAGATTTGGGGCGACTATCTGAAGTTTGTATCCAATAATAAAGTTGGCTTTAGCAATGCTTACGGTGAAAGCTATACCGATCCAACGAGCGTCGGACAGGAAACCTTGAAAGGAACAATCTATAACAGTACGGTAAACACCCGTGAAGTTTATGCCAATCAGATGCTTACCTTCCTGAAAACTTTTAATGAAAAGCACGAAATCAATGCCTATTTAGGTTTTGAATACAATGAGCGCCGCTATTGGGACAATACGGGACAAGCATCCAAGATGTACCAAGGTAATGAAGTGTTGAGCGGTGGTGCATCCAATCCTAAGGTGACCGGTTCTAAGACAGAGGAAAAGAATGCTGCTTACTTATTTAACGGTAATTATTCGTACGATAGTAAATACTTGTTTCAAGTAATGTTCCGTGTGGACGGTTCTTCTCGCTTCGGTGCTAACAAGCGTTGGGCTCCTTTCTGGTCTGTCGGTGGAGGTTGGAATATGAAAAAAGAGAGGTTCTTCAGCGATATCTCTTGGATCGATGAGTTGAAACCCCGTGTATCTTACGGTATTAGTGGTAACTTGCCCGCCGGCGCTTACGAATGGGTAACCAAACTAAATACTACTATGGAATATGGCAATGAAGTAGCGTTGTACTCTAACTATTCAGGAAATCCTGACCTTTCTTGGGAAGAGACGGCTTCTTTCGATTTCGGACTTGATGTTCGTCTGTTCAACCGTTTGGGCATTATATTCGATTATTATCATAAGAATGTAAAGAACTTGATTTATCTGAGACACTTGTCTGCTGTAACAGGATACAACCGCCAAACTGCTAATAATGGTAAACTGAAGAACTCGGCTTTGAAATCACGTTGACTCCGGAAATCATCAAAACGAAAGATTTCTATTGGGACATCAGCTTTAACCTGGGATACAATAAGAATGAAATTACCTATCTGCCCGATGGCGACCAACTTGCTACACAAGCTACTGCCGTAGGATATCCCATTAACAACTGGTATATGCGCGAATGGGCAGGAGTAGATGCAATGACCGGAACTCCGTTGTGGTTTAAGGTTGATGAAGAAACGGGAGAGAAAACCGTAACAGGTAATTATAACGATGCTACTGTTCAATTGTTGGATGAATCTTCTACTCCTAAGTTTAATGGAGCCGTTGGCACTAATTTTACTTGGAAAAATCTTACCTTGAACGCTAACTTTATATTCAGTGCAGGCGCCAAGGTGTACAACGGTATGCGCGCAGGTGCTCTTGACCGCGATGCCGGACGTCCCTCACAACCTGCTATGAGGTTGGCAGACGGATGGAGTCGTTGGGAAAAGCCGGGTGATATTGCTACGCATCCTCAATTAATAGCAGGAGGTAACAATCAAGCCGACAAAACATCAACCCGCTATTTGGAAAACGGAGACTTCTTCAAGTTGAAATCTCTCTCTCTTTCTTACAGCCTGCCTAAACAGTGGCTGAAGTCAGTAGGACTGAGCAGTGGAAGTGTCAGTGTAGGAGGCGAAAACTTGTTTACCATTACTAAGTTCTCCGGTCAGGACCCTGAAATTCTGTACTCGGCAAAATACAAAGGAAGTGCCGGTAGTTTTGGTTATCCTACCGTAAGACGTTTCACCGTGGGACTAAATCTTAATTTCTAATTACACTATTTAAAAGGAATCATTATGAAAATAAAATATGCATTAGGTGTTATCGGGATGGTGTTTGGAATGACCGGATGCGACCTGGACGTAAAGATGTACGATGGCGTGATGGCAGAAGACCTGGATAACAAAAACATCGAGGAGCTATCGCAAGGTACTTATCGTTTGTTGAAAAATGATAACGGACTGATTCAGAATGGTGTCTATTTCTGGGCATTCGGGGCAGACGATATCACTTGGAACGGAACTTCCACCGGTGGTACCTGGGTTTTTTATGATTATAGCAGAAACAAGCAAAGTACAGTTACCGAATATGGCTGGGAACTTGGTTATCGTACCATCGGAAACTGCAACTTGGTTATTGAAAAAGTGACCGATTTGGGAGCTTCCGCCAGTGCCAAAGAGAAGGTGATGATGGGTGAAAACTATTACATACGCGCATTGTGCTACTTCCTGCTTTGTAATGAATTTGCACAGCCTTATTCTAATAATCCGACCCAGAACCCCGGCGTGCCGTTGAAACTGAATACCGGTACTGCAGACGAAGATATGCCGAAAGACCGTTCTACGGTGGCAGAAGTGTATGCTCAGGTTGTGAGCGACCTGAAAGATGCCATTACATATATGACTTTACCAAGCGGTATGACTCCTAAAACCAATATCTATGGTTCCAAGGAGGCTGCTGAGGCGTTGTTGGCAAGGGTGTATCTGTACATGGGAAATTATGATGATGCCTTTACAATGGCAGATAACGTAATTAAATCGAATCGTTTTGAACTTGAAAAAGGTTCACGCTACATCACTTATCCGCAAATGGTACCGGAAGACAACAAAGAGACTATTTTTGCCGTACGCCGCACACTTGACAAAGATAAGAATGACGATGGTTTCGGCAACTTCTTTATAGTTGTTGATGGTAGCGGTTGGGAAGAGATGTCCCCTTCTTCCAGATATATGGATCTGATAGAACTGCATCGGGACGCTAACGATATGCCTGCCGACTTGCGTAGTCGATATATTGTAAAACGATTTGTGGAAGACGGAGCCAAAGATTACTCTCTTACCGGATATCCTGATAAGGAGTATAAAGACTGGTCATTCGTTTATCCTCTGAAAACAAATACAGCTACTTATAAATATGTACAGGTGAGAGTCAGGAAGCAAGCTGACGGCCGATATGCAGTGGTGAGAGCAGCGAAAGAAGGAGATGCAGGCTATGAAGAAGGAAAAACAACATATGTTGTGGATACTGATGTAGACTTCCAATCAGGTTCCTACCTGCAAAAAGAGGATTACAACTTGGGAACACGCTACTTTATAAAAGATAAAAATGGAAATAAAGTGATCGGACGTATTGAACCTAAGGTGTACGATGCAAAAACAAAACGCGGTAAAGATGCCCAGTTCTTAGTATATGCCGTGAATAAATTCTCTTATCAGGAGCAGAGCAAGCATTTGTGGTCACCGGTCATTTCGCGTTTGGCTGAAATGTATCTTATTCGTGCTGAGTATTATGCAGAGAAGGGTCAGGTGCAAGAGGCGTTGGATAATGTAAATGAACTTCGCAGAAGAGCCGGAATAACCGAATGGACGCTTGATAATATGAAAACTGCCGAAAATGGTCAGCCTAAAGATATTAAGAAGATAGTGGAAGAAGAACGTATGCTGGAACTGGCTTGGGAAGGTCATCGCCGTTTCGATATTTTCCGCAAAAAAGGAACATTGGATAGAAGATATCCGGGTGGACACACCATTCCAGTGGGTGATAAGTTCATTGAAGTGCATTACAATGATCCGGCTGTATGCGAATTTATTCCCCAGGGGCAGTTCGACAATTATCCTTATGAGTTGGAGCAGAATCCCTAATATTTTACTGAATTAACTAATTTAAAAAGATATAGAAATGAAAAAATTATCATATTTACTATTGTTTCTTTTGTCGGTAATCACATATGGATGTGCCGAAGAAGACCATCCGTATGTAGGATATATTGTTGTAGAAGATGCGGTTGTACCTGCACAAGGAGGTACGACTACTGTTACTGCCGATACCGATCTCTCTTCTCCGATTACATTAGAACTTTCTGACGGTGATGCGGATTGGTGTACTGTAACTTCTAACGGAAAAGAGATTACTGTTACAGCTACGAAGCCTAATCCGAATCGTGATAGTAGAAAAGCTACTGTAACGGTAAAATGCGGCTATCGTGTAGAGTCATTCTCTGTAATACAGCAATACAATGGTCAGGAGTATTTGCACGACTGGACAGGATGGACAGCTACCGGATCTGACGCTCATTCTGAAGGCGGAGGATATCCCAGCTTGTTCATAGATAACCAGACAACTTACTGGCACAATGATTATAACAATAATCAGCCTACTCATTGGTTGCTTATTGATATGAAAAAGGAACTACCTATCGGTTTAGTCAGAATAGGCAGAAGAGCTTATGGTACAAGCAACTATCCTTCGGTGAAAACAATGGAAGTGTGGACCAGTACAGACAATGTAAACTTCACTAAATCCGGTGAATTTACGTTTGCATTGCCTTGGACGGCACCCGATGGAACTGTTGTAAACGGTAACAGCGCGAAAGTACCTGCTTTTGAGGATGTGAAATTCAAAAACATCGTAACTGCAAGATATGTGAGACTTAATATTACTGCAACCAATAATACTACAGGCGTTTGTCAGGTTTCATACTTCAAAGCATACAAACAGGCGTTTTAAGTATTAAAAGAAAATAGAATGCGCTAAATAACAGCCACCCCTGTCTTTTACAAGAGAGATAGGGGTGGCTTTTGCTTTTAGCAGAAAAGTATTAACTTTGTAACCAAACAAAAAGTATGACAACTAACATGAAACTATTGAATTACACACTTAGCATGCTGGCAGGAACTACCTTGCCAACCACTGCTTTTGCCGCACATCCTCAGGTTGCGCAGGAGCAGGAGGAAAAGCAACCTAATGTTATTTTAATTGTTGCGGATGATTTGGGCTATGGTGACTTGAGTTGCTACGGTGCCCATCGCATCCAGACACCGGGTATGGACCGTATTGGAAATGAGGGTATCCGCTTTACACAAGGATTCTGTACGGCTGCCACTTCTACACCCAGCCGTTATTCGGTGATGACGGGAAAGTATCCGTGGAGCAATGTGGATGCAAAGATTCTGCCGGGTAATGCGGCATTGATTATCGACACGCAAAAAATTACATTGCCAAAGTTGATGCAGCAAGCCGGATATACTACGGGCTCTGTGGGTAAATGGCACATTGGTTTGGGTGATGGTAATGTAGACTGGAATAAGGAAGTACATCCGGGTGCGGCTGAGATAGGCTATAACTATTCATTTATCCAGGCTGCAACGAATGACCGCGTTCCTTGTGTTTTCCTTGAAAATGGTAAAGTTGTCGGACTCGATCCGAACGACCCTCTTTATGTGGACTACCGGAAAAACTTTCCGGGTGAACCAACCGGAAAAGATAATCCGGAAATGTTGCGTATGCATCCCAGTGTAGGACACGCAGGTTCTATTGTGAACGGTGTACCGCGCATCGGTTTCCAAAAAGGTGGTAAGGCTGCACAATGGAAAGATGAAGAAATGGCAGAACTTTTCCTCGATAAAGCCAAACAGTTTGTGGATGATAATAAGGACAAACCTTTTTTCCTTTATTACGGTTTGCACCAGCCGCATGTACCCCGTGTGCCTAACGAACGGTTTGCTGGTAAGTCGGGTATGGGACCTCGTGGTGACGTAATTCTGGAAGCCGACTGGTGTGTGAGCGAATTCTTGAAGGAGCTCGACAAACTGGCGCTGACGGAAAATACAATTGTGATTTTCACCAGTGACAATGGTCCGGTATTGGACGATGGTTATAAAGACGATGCAGTAGAAATGGTGGGTGACCATTTGATTGCCGGTCCGCTTCGTGGTGGCAAAACAAGTATGTTTGACGGTGGAAACCCGTATTCCTTTCATGCTTCGTTGGCCTGCAAAGGTAAACCCTCAGGTTTCTAATACATTTGTATGTCAGATGGATTTGCTGGCATCGCTCGCCTCTTTACTCGGACAGACTTATCCCGATAAAGTAGATAGCCAGAATACACTGGATGCTTTTCTGGGTAAAAGTAAGAAAGGGCGTGATGAACTGGTTATTGAAGGAATGTTCAACTATGCTTACCGACAAGGAGACTGGGCACTTATTCCACCTTATTATAATCCTTACGGAAAGGAAGATGGAGAGTTTATCGGTCTGGGATATGGTTATAAACTCTATAATTTGAAAAACGATATTGGACAGAAAGAGAATCTGGCGGAAAAGTATCCTAAGAAGTTGGGTGAACTAATTAATCGTTTTGAATATCTGAAAGCCCACTCGGATAAGGTAACACGATATTAATGATAAGTGATTAATGGTTAATGATTGATATGGTAAAGTGTTCACCATTTACCATTAATCATTAACCATTGTTTTTCCAGGCTTCTCTTGTAAAGTCCGGTATTTCTACCGGAATGCTTCCATTTAATACAGACTGTTCGCTTAACTCTGTGATACACGACCATTCGGCTGCGTCGTAAACATCCATATCCAATGGCAGACCGTTGCGCAGGCAATAGATGAGGCGGCAGTCCATCACATAATTCATCTCGTTGGGCAGGTTTCTGCGGCGGGCTTCTTCTCCATACTGGGCGGTAAATGGATGCTTGTATCTCTCCATAATTTCTTCCAGTGCTTTTCCCTCAAGCGGAATACTTGCATCCGGTTCCAAAGCAATGGCAGGAACAGGATATTTTTGTGCGAAACCTTCCGTACCGCAGATCGTGTGCAAGCGGCTGTAAGGACGAGGAGTCACTACGTTATACTGAACCATGATACTTTTTCCTTTAGCTGTCTGAATCAGTGTTGTATTCATGTCTCCCAGTTGATAAGCTTGTTTGGCTTCGGAAGAGTCTGCTCCGAAAGTCTTGCGGGCATAAGCCGTCATACCTGCTTGCTGGCTTGAAAGGGATACCAGGAAATTCATTTTGTCTCCCCGGTGGATGTTAAGTATCTGGCATATTGGACCTAAGCCGTGAGTAGGATAGGGGTTGCCTGTATGGTTAATACTGTATTTCTTCCCCCAGTGGTTGTGAAATCCTCCGCTGCTTTCATCGGCAAAGTAGATGGAACGTAAGTCGTGAATATAAGCTCCTTCGACGTGCATTACCTCACCAAAAACACCCTGTTGTGCCATGTTTAAAGTGGTGAGTGCAAAAGGGTCATAACAGCAATTCTCTAACATCATACAGTGTTGCCGTGTCTTTTCTGCTGTGTCCACCAATTTCCAACACTCTTCAACGGTCATGGCGGCAGGTACTTCGATAGCGACATGCTTTCCATGCTCCATGGCATAAGTTGCCATAGGTGTGTGGGTCAGCCAATCTGTGCAGATAAATACCAAATCGATGTCCGTACGATCGCACATTCGTTTCCATCCTTCGGCACCTGTAAAACCAGTGGCTTCCGGGAATTTGGACTCTTTCAGAATTTGTTGGACTTTAGCAAGATTGCCTTCCCTTATTTCGCAAAGAGCTTTTATCTCTATTCCCTCTATCTGCATGTAACGCTGCAAGGTCAGTATGCCTCTGTTGCCAAGTCCAATGAAACCGAGGCGGACAACGGGAATAGGAGGATGTGCCAGTTGGAGTACATGTGTTTGCGTGGGAGTGTTCATACGGTAAATGTGATGTTAGGTTATATATAAAAAAGAGAATCTAATTACTCAGATTCTCTTTAGAGCGGAAGACGGGGCTCAAACCCGCGACCCTCAGCTTGGAAGGCTAATGCTCTATCAACTGAGCTACTTCCGCAATTTTTGTGGGCGAAGAAGGATTCGAACCTCCGAAGTCGAAAGACAACTGAGTTACAGTCAGTCCCATTTGGCCACTCTGGTATTCGCCCTTTTGCTCTTGAGATTGTTCGTTTCTCAATTGCGATGCAAAGATACAACTATTTGTTTAAACTCCAAACAAAATCGATCATTTTTATTGCGGTAATTGCACATTCATCGCCCTTATTACCGAGTTTTCCGCCTGCTCGGTCTTCTGCTTGTTGCATGGTGTTGGTAGTAATTAAACCGTAAATCACTGGTATGTCGCCAGTTGCATTTAACTGAGTGATTCCTTGTGTTACTCCTGCGCATACGTAGTCAAAATGAGGCGTATCTCCTTTCACTACACAGCCAATGATAATAATTGCGTCAACGTCGCAGTTTTCCATCATCTGATTAGCGCCGAAGGTTAATTCGAAGCTTCCGGGTACTGTTTTCACCAGGATATTTTCTTCTTTTGTACCGTGCTTTTTCAGCGTGCTGATAGCTCCGTCCAATAAAGCTCCGGTAATATTACTGTTCCATTCGGATACCACGATACCAAATTTCATCTCTTCGGCACTGGGCACTGAGTTGAAGTCGTAGTCGGATAAGTTATGATAAGCTGTTGCCATAATTTTCTTTATCTTTAATATAAATAGGAGAGAGAAGACTTCAGCCGCAGATGACACCGATGACACAGATTTAAAAGAAGAAATCCGCGTTATCCGCGTTATCTGCGGCTGATATATGAGAGGTACGACTAACTTGCCGGCCTGCTTACTTCTTCAGAAGTTTAGCTTGCTCGATGTATTTGTCGATGTCCATAGCCTGATAAGACTGGAAATATTTGTCTTTAATCTTAGTGTAAGCAGTTACGGCATCGTCATACTTACCTTGTTTAACAAAGATTTCGCCGGCTTGCAGCAGGAAGATGGGACTCAATGTATTGTTATCTGCTTTATCAGCAGCTTTCACCAAAGTAGAAGCTGCTTTATCCAGTTGACCCAGTTGAGCGTAACAGTTACCGATGGCACCCTGAATGGCAGGAGCAACCATTTGGTCGTCTCCGTCGAATCCTTCCAATGCCTTCAACGCTTCGTCATATTTTCCTAAATTCTGGTAGCAGATACCAGCATAAGCTTTAGCCAGATTGGCAGCTTTGGTTCCACTGAATTGGTCGGCTACTTTCAGGAAGCCGATATATCCGATGCTGTCACCGTTCAAAGCCATTTCATAAGCATCTTGCTCAAAATATTCCTGTCCTTTGAACAAAGCAGCCTGTGCTTTTACTTCACGTGGTTCAGCATAAAAGTTTTTGTAGCAAAGTACACCTACTACGATAATGATAACGGCTGCAACTGCACCGATAATTGCTTTTTTGTACTTAATAAGAAATGCTTCCGACTGTGTCAGTGCATCTTCCACATTCAGTTCGTTGTGGTGGTTTTTCTGTTCTGCCATTTTTATATGAATCTTTTTGTTATATTCCTATTGTCGATTTTGGTCAGCAAAAGTATGATTTTTATGTATATAAACGAAATTTAGAGGCATCTTTTTTTATTTTGCATATTCAAACCCCGAAATTCTTTCTACTTTTGTAACCAAACTCAACTGTACACATGATATTAAAGCGTATATCCATATTGAATTATAAGAATCTGGAACAGGTGGAACTGGATTTTTCTCCGAAGTTGAACTGCTTTTTCGGGCAGAATGGCATGGGGAAAACTAACCTGCTGGATGCTGTATATTTTTTGTCGTTTTGTAAAAGTGCGGGTAACCCTATCGACTCACAAAATATCCGGCACGAACAGGATTTTTTTGTGATTCAGGGCTTTTATGAGGCTGCTGATGGTACGCCGGAAGAGATATATTGCGGATTGAAGCGTCGGGCAAAGAAGCAGTTCAAGCGTAATAAAAAGGAGTATTCCCGATTGTCGGATCACATCGGCTTTCTGCCGTTAGTGATGGTGTCGCCTGCCGATTCCGAACTCATCGGCGGGGGAAGTGACGAACGCCGCCGGTTTATGGATGTCGTTATCTCCCAGTATGATAAGGAATACCTCGATGCCCTGATTCGTTATAACAAGGCGTTGGCACAACGCAATACATTGCTTAAAAGCGAACAGCCTGTTGAAGAAGAACTTCTGCTGGTGTGGGAAGAGATGATGGCGCAATCCGGTGAGGTGGTTTACCGCAAACGGGAAGATTTTGTACGTGAGTTTATCCCTATTTTCCAGTCGTTTTACTCTTTTATTTCACAGGATAAGGAGAAGGTGGAACTTACCTATGAGTCACATGCCCGCGGAGCTTCATTGCTTGAAGTGCTGAAAGAGAGCCGGGTGCGTGATAAAATTATGGGTTTCTCATTGCGCGGCATCCATAAAGACGAACTTAACATGTTGTTGGGTGATTTCCCTATTAAGCGGGAGGGGTCACAAGGGCAGAACAAGACTTATTTGGTGGCGTTGAAGCTGGCACAATTCGACTTCCTCAAGCGTACGGGAACAACTGTACCTCTTTTACTGCTCGATGATATATTCGATAAACTGGATGCTTCGCGTGTGGAGCAGATTGTGAAGCTTGTAGGCGGTGATAACTTCGGACAGATATTTATTACCGACACCAACCGCGAACATCTTGACCGTATATTATATAAGGTGGGGAGCGATTACAAAATGTTCCGGGTAGACGAAGGAAGTATTTCGGAAATGAAGGAGGCTAAAGGATGAAACGGAATAATGCCGAACAGATAGGAAAGCTTATCCAGCAATTCTTGCGACAGGAAAGCCTGGAGTCACCGTTGAATGAGCAACGGTTGCTCGACTCGTGGGAACCGGTGGTAGGGCCAACTATAAACTCGTACACCCGTGACCTCTATATCCGTAACCAGGTGCTCTACGTGCATGTGACCTCTGCTGCACTTCGGCAGGAGTTGATGATGGGTAGGGATTTGCTTGTTCGTAACCTGAATCAGCGTGTCGGTGCTTCGGTTATTACTAATATAATCTTTAGATAGGCTATTTATTAATAAAAATCAAGCGTGGTCTGTAAAGAAGGGAATAGTATCTGTTATTTTGATGCTTAACTCCTTTAACTCCAAGCAAGCACGATTGTAATAAACGGATGTTTCCAAGTCTTTATTGTTGTGAGCGTCCAGTCCTATAATGGCTGTACATCCTTCGGCTGCGGCAATCTTCCAAAACTGAGGATGTGGAAAAGTCGGGCAGGCATTCCCTTCTTTATAAGCGGTGGAACTGATGTTATATTCTAATGGCACGTTCAGGCGGGCAGCTGCGCGGCAGATATGCCGGCTTATGATATTGCAATGCTTGTCAAACTCGGGATAGGAGCGCATAAAGAGATCGGGGTGTGCCAGATAGGCAAATAAACCGCTTTCCATACCTTCAATGGAGCTTTCCTCGTAAAGATCCAACATGTCACGACTGTCCGTATGATGCCCGAAATAGGGAAACTTCTCGTCCGTGTGGTAATGGTGATTTCCAAAAATAACGAAATCCAGTTGATACTCCTTGATAAGATTACGTAGCCAGTGGATATATTCGGGAAAGTATTCGCATTCCAGTCCGATTTTGATGCTAATCCGGCTTTTGTATTTCTCACGTAGTGAACGCAGGCTGTCTACGTAGCCGGGAAATTCATCGGGAGTCATTCGTATGTCGGACACGTAGTCGGTATGATATTTCCAGGGAGTGTGGTCGGAGAATCCGATTTCCTGAAATCCGCCTTTGATAGCACTCAAAACGTATTCTTCATCACTTCCTACCGCATGTTGGCAGCGGGTGGTATGTGTGTGGTAATTTGTTTTCATTTCGTTATAATTATATCCATCAGGATATCAAACGGCTCGGTAGGAACTTCCTCTATCACCTGGAACGGGAAACAAACTCCGGCTTTGACTGCCGTTGATAGTTTCGGAAGAAGCTTGTCGTAATATCCTTTGCCATGTCCCAGCCGGTGTCCTCTAAGGTCGAACGCTACTCCCGGGATAACAGCTATGTCGATAGTAGCGTAGTCAGTAAACAACTTTCCGGTAGGTTCCGCTATGCCGTAAGCACCCGGTTTCAGGTCTTCGGAGCCGGTGTAGTGTCGTAGTTCTAACACATCGCCCACCACTACAGGAAGGATTATCGTTTTCTGCTCGCTCCATTTTTCAATGAAGGAGTGAGTGTGAACCTCGTCCTTCATTGAGTGATAGAGCAAAATAGTCTGTGCTTCTTTAAATGCTGGTTGCGCTTCCAGCCGGGTGAGTATCTCGTCCGACAGGGCTTTAAGCGAAGAGGCGGAGTACTTGGTTTTCTCCGACGCTATCTGTTTGCGCAGTTCTTTTTTTCTTTCCTTCATTTTTCTGTCCTTTCTGTACGTCGTCCTTGTTTGCCGGAGCTTTAGGGAATGCTTCCCCGTTTTCCAGCAGTTCTATGGCTTTGTTGACAGTCTTATCGTCCGTATTGAAGTACTTGATATAGGCTTCTTTACCCAACATGTTATAAATGATGTTGCCGTAAATGTTCTTTTCCAGCAACTTGTATGACCTCTGTATCAGGATGTTTCTGCGTTTCACCCCTTTGCTGTCGGCGTAGCGCACAAACTGTTCGACAAGACCTTGTTGGCGCAGGTAGTTCAGCAACGCTTCTTCATTGTCATATTGGCTGAGCTTATTGCGGTTGGCATCCGTATAATGGAAAGTAAACTGGATAGTAAGTCCCTTGCTTAATACTTCCGACAGATATGAGCTTACTCCCGTTGTATCTTGTGGCACAAAGACATCGGGCATGATACCGCCGCCGCCATACACCGGACGCCCTATGCTGGTAGAGTAGCGCAGGTTTTCGTCCAGTTTGATACTGTCTTTCGAGAAGTATTCGCCATGTTCATAACGTGTCAGCCAGTCCATTTCATAGTTCCTATCCTTGCCATTTTCATACGGGCGCTGAATGCAGCGTCCGGACGGAGTATAATAGCGGGCAATAGTGAGGCGGATTGCAGATCCGTCGCTAAAGTCAATAGGTTGCTGCACCAAGCCTTTGCCGAACGAACGGCGTCCTACCACCGTACCACGGTCGTTATCCTGAATGGCTCCGGTAAAGATTTCGCTTGCCGAAGCGGAACCTTCGTCAATGAGTACTACCAACGGCATCTTCTGGCAACTGCCCGTACCATTGGCGTATTCGTCAGCGCGTGGGTATTTTCGTCCCTGCGTATAAACAATCAGTTTGCCTTCGGGCAGAAACTCGTTCACCATGCGTACAGCGGCTTCCATATAACCACCAGTGTTGCCTCGAAGGTCTATAATCAGTCCTTTGCAGTTTTTGTGGCTCAATACAGCGATGGCGTTCAGTAACTCAACGTGAGTGGTACGTCCGAATTTGCTGATTTGTATATAGCCTAAATCTTTGTTGACCATATAAGCGGCGTCGATGGTATTCTGGGGAATATCTCCGCGGGTAATGTTGAATGTCAACAACTCTTTTTCAGTAGCGCGTTTCACACCAAGTTTTACCTGGCTTCCTTTCGGGCCTTTTAAGGTACGCATAGCTTTATCGTTCGTCACCTTCTTTCCGACAAAGAGACTATCGTTCACCATCACAATGCGGTCGCCTGCCATCAATCCTACTTTCTCCGAGGGACCTCCCTGAATCACGCTATTTACGTGGATGGTGTCGTCTTGTATGGTAAACTGGATGCCGATACCACTGAAACTGCCTTCAAGTTCAGAAGTGACTTCTTCCAGATTCTGTGCAGGAATGTAGGTAGAGTGAGGGTCCAGTTCAGCCAGGATTTGCGGCATTGCTTTTTCTACCAGGTCAGCCATGTTTACGGTATCAACATACTGATCGTCAACAATACGCAGCAACGCGTTCAGCTTGTTCGACGAGCCGTTGATGATGCCGAGGCGGTTGCCTGCAAAATGCTTTGCATAAAATGTGCCGATCAGGATACCGATAACCAGACTGATGGCAATAATGACCGGGGTAAACCGGGAAGAGTTTTTTGTACTCATATCTTTAATTGTTATTAGCTACGTAAAGGACCTCGATACCGGCACGCTTCAGAAGCTCGATGCCATCTTCCAGCCGATAGTGTTCCGAATATACCACCCGCTTGATGCCTGCCTGGATGATGAGTTTGGCGCATTCGATGCAAGGTGAAGCGGTGACGTACATCGTAGCTCCGTCACTGCTGTTGTTAGAGCGTGCTATCTTGGTGATGGCGTTGGCTTCGGCGTGGAGAACATACGGTTTGGTGAGGTTGTTCTCGTCCTCACATACATTCTCGAATCCCGAAGGCGTTCCATTGTATCCGTCCGAAATAATCATTTTATCCTTCACAATCAGTGCTCCCACCTTGCGGCGTTGGCAATATGAGTTCTCTGCCCATATAGCCGCCATACGTATATAACGTCTGTCCAGTTCCGATTGTTTGGAGTTTGTTGCTTCTTCCATTACCTTGTTTCTCTATTTTACTACTCGAAATGTCATTTGGAGATCTGCTCCCTCTTTAGTCTTATAATATAGATGGAGATTGTCATAGTTCCCTTTGTAACGTGTGGCGTTTTCTATCCCATACATGAAATAGCTGTCAAGCAAAGCTTTGTTTCCTCCGCTTCTGACATTGGAAGTAGAAAAGGCATTGCTTTTACCATCGGCTTGCCATTTACCATTGAATTTCAAAGGAGTTCCTAATATTCCTTCAAAAGCTCCGTCCATTACGTCGTCACTTTCCGTCCCCGTAAAAGTGATTGTATAGGCACCGTCCTTTAATATCTCCTTGACGGCTTTATCATAAGTATCATTATTTCCCCAAAAGTTAAACTGATGGGGGGTACTGCTGTCGGCTTTGGTGATGTAAGTCAGTTTCCAGGTTTTTCCTGTGAATATTCCGGCCACATCATCCGAGCGGTCGCACCCACTAACGAATGGGAGCACCAAAAGTAACAATAATAAATATTTGTATTTCATTTTTCTGCTGTTATTTTTTTATTCCGTTTCTGATTAGTAATGCGTCGATGGTAGGCTCTTGTCCCCGGAAACGCTTGTAGAGCGTCATCGGATGCTCTGTACCTCCCTTTGAAAGGATGTTAGAGCGGAAAGAGCCGGCAACCTCTTTATTAAAGATGCCTTTTTGCTTAAACAAGGAAAAAGCGTCTGCATCCAGAACCTCTGCCCATTTGTAACTATAATATCCGGCAGAATAACCACCGGCAAAGATGTGTGAAAACTGCGTGCTCATGCAAGCCTCTTCAACTGTCGGCAGGATTTGTGCCTTTGCCCATGCTTCTTTTTCATAAACTTTCACATCCCCCTCGAAAGGAGTGTTGCGGGTGTACCATGCCATATCCAGCAGCCCGAAGCTTACCTGTCGGAGGCAGGAGTACGCCACGTTAAAGTTGGAAGTATCTACCATTCGCTGCACAAGTTCGTCCGGTAGCATTTCTCCGGTTTGGTAGTGCGTGGCAAAAGTGTGCAGAAATTCTTTTTCGATGCCGAAGTTCTCCATAATCTGTGAGGGCAATTCCACAAAGTCCCAGTAAACGTTTGTTCCGCTTAGACTTTCGTAAGTGGTGTTAGCAAACATGCCGTGCAACGCGTGCCCGAATTCATGCAGGAATGTTTCCACCTCGCCGTATGTCAATAAAGCGGGTTTGTTTTCGGTCGGCTTGGTAAAGTTCATCACAAGCGATACATGCGGACGGCTGTTTTCGCCTGTTTCCGGCTCTATCCATTGCCCTTTGAATTCGGTCATCCATGCGCCGGAACGTTTTCCTTCGCGGGGATGGAAGTCGGTATATAGCACAGCAAGGAACTTGCCGTCTTTATCGAATACCTCGAAAGCTTCCACATCCTTGTGGTAGACAGGAATTTCACTGTTTGGACGGAAAGTAATGCCGTATAACCGGGTAGCCAGTCCGAAAACGCCCTTTTTCACTTTGCTGAGTTCAAAGTAAGGGCGAAGCATCTCCTCGTTAATGTTGAACTTCTCTTTTTTAAGTTTATTGGAATAGTATGCCCAGTCCCACGGCATGACTTCAAAGCCTTCGCCGCCCGTTCGGACAGCCAATTGCCGCACTTCCTCATATTCCTTATGAGCAGTCGGGGTATAGGCCTCTAATAGCTGGTTCAATAGTTTATATACAGCATCGCTGTTTTCAGCCATGCGCTCTTTCAGCGTATATTCGGCATAGTTGCTGTAACCCAACAGTTGGGCAATATCCATGCGTGTATTAGCAAGCTCTTTCACGATGTCGAGGTTGTTGTATTCGTTGTCGTGTGTACACTTGGTGCTGTATGCCAAATAGATTTGCTTACGTAGTTCACGGTCGTCGGCATAGGTGATAAAGGGGATATAGCTGGGTGCCTGTAACGTGAATACCCATCCTTCGACACCCTTTTCTTTTGCTGTCTCGGCAGCAGCTTCTATGGCACTCTCGGGCAGACCTGCCAGTTGGGCTTTGTCAATCAGCACCAATTGGTAATTATTAGTCTCTTTCAGATTGTTTTCGCTAAACTGGAGAATCAGAGTGCTTAACTTTTGAGCCAGTTCCCTGTATTTCTCTCTTTCCGCTCCCTGTAAGTTGGCTCCGCTACGGATAAAACCATTGTAGGTCACATCCAGCAACTTCTCCTGTTCGGGAGTCAGGTTCAATTCTCTTTTGCGGTTATATAAGTCTTTTATGCGTTCAAACAGTTTTTCGTTCAGGCTGATGTTATTGCTATGGTCGCTGAGCAAAGGCATCATCTTCTGGGCAAGTGTCTGCAAGTCGTCATTTGTTTCTGCGCTTAGCAGGTTCTCAAAAACAGATGTTACCCGGCTTAGCAGTTTGCCCGAGTGTTCCAGAGCCAGCATTGTATTCTCAAATGTGGCAGGCTCTTCATTGCCAGTGATGGTATCTATTTCTGCTATCTGCCGGCGAATGCCTTCACGGATGGCAGGTTCGTAATGTTCGGTCTTTATCTTATCGAATGGGGCAGCTTCGTGCGGAGCATTATACTTTTCAAAGAAAGGGTTTGAGGCGTTTACCATAAAATAATTATCAGGGTTAAACTTTATTTATTCATTCAAATACAAAAATACGAAATTCACCACAGAGTATCACTGAGTTTCATGGAGTTTTCTTCTTATTTAACTCTGTGGAACTCAGTGATACTCTGTGGTGAATACACAAAAAAAGCTGCTCCAATTTCTTGGAACAGCTTTTTTTAATATTATTTCAACAAATTACTTGTTAACTGAAGCCATGTGAGCTACCAGGTCAAGAACTTTGTTTGAGTAACCGATTTCGTTGTCATACCAAGATACAACCTTAACGAATGTATCAGTCAAAGCGATACCAGCTTTAGCATCGAAGATAGAAGTACGAGCGTCACCCAAGAAGTCAGAAGAAACAACTGCATCTTCAGTGTAACCCAGGATACCCTTCAATTCGCCTTCTGAAGCTTCTTTCATAGCAGCACAGATTTCAGCGTAAGTAGCCGGTTTAGCCAAGTTAACTGTCAAGTCAACTACAGATACGTCCAAAGTCGGAACACGCATTGACATACCAGTCAATTTGCCGTTCAATGCAGGGATAACTTTACCTACAGCCTTAGCAGCACCGGTAGAAGAAGGGATGATGTTGCCAGAAGCAGCACGACCACCTCTCCAGTCTTTCATAGAAGGACCGTCAACTGTTTTCTGAGTAGCAGTTGTAGAGTGAACAGTAGTCATCAAACCGTCTTTGATACCGAACTTGTCGTTCAATACTTTAGCGATAGGAGCCAAGCAGTTAGTAGTACAAGATGCGTTAGATACGAACTGAGTACCTTTCACGTATGTTTTTTCGTTTACACCGCAAACGAACATAGGGGTGTCATCTTTAGAAGGAGCAGACATAACAACGTATTTTGCACCAGCTTCGATGTGAGCCTGAGCTTTATCTTTTGACAAGAACAGACCTGTAGATTCAACTACATATTCTGCGCCTACAGCGTCCCATTTCAAGTCAGCAGGATTTCTTTCTGCAGTAATACGGATAGCTTTACCGTTTACGATCAGTTGGTTCTTTTCAGCGTCAACTTCGATAGTTCCATCGAACTGACCGTGCATAGTGTCATACTTCAGCATATAAGCCAAGTAGTCAACCGGGCAAAGGTCGTTGATACCTACGATTTGAATATCGTTTCTTTTCTGAGCAGCGCGGAATACGAAACGTCCGATACGTCCGAATCCATTAATACCTACTTTAATCATTTTGTTTAAACTTTTAAGGGTTTTATAATATTTGTTCAAATATATTTCTGAACCGGCATTTGTTTCTTAAATGCGGTGCAAAATTAAGAAAATGTTTTTATATTAGAGCATTAAATTCATATTAAATATCAAAAAAAGATGGGAAAGAGTACTTTTTTACAGGACTTTAAGGCATTTGCCATGAGGGGCAATGTGATTGATATGGCTGTCGGTGTCGTTATTGGCGGGGCTTTCGGCAAGATTGTGTCTTCGGTGGTATCCGACATCATCATGCCCCCTCTGGGCTTGTTGGTTGGCGGCGTGAACTTTACGGACCTGAAGTGGGTGCTAAAGCCTGCCGAAATGGTGGATGGAAAAGAAGTGGTTGCCGTAACCTTGAACTACGGGCAGTTTTTGCAGGCAACTTTCGATTTCCTCATTATTGCCTTCTCTATTTTCCTTTTTATACGTCTGATAACAAAACTGATGCATCAGAAGGAAGAGGCTCCGGCAGCACCTCCCGCACCACCTGCTCCTACCAAAGAAGAAGTGTTACTGACTGAGATCCGTGACATCCTGAAGGATAAGCAATAAGGTACATTCCTTATATACTGTTCCTTTTTTACTTTACCCCTTCCGCAACTCCGAGATGCTTTGTCAATGGGCGTTAGCGTGCGGAAGGGGTTAGGATTGAATTGTTCCCTAAAAGTTGGACAGTTTAGATTGAACCGGGCATCGCCGGATAGAGCGTTTTGTTCTCTTTGCTTACAGGAAATAATGCCTTTTCTTCATTCAGGCGCTCTATCATTAGCTTGCATAGCCTTTTAGTAATCTTAGGCTCTTGCATGGCAAGGTCGTTTTCCTCGTATGGATCTTCCGCTAAATTAAATAATTTGTAAGAAGGAATTCCGGTACTTTCGGGATGATAATAGTAAATCAGCTTCCAGTCTCCTTTCCGGTAAGTCGTGAAATAGCTTCCCCGGTGTTCATGGGGAAAATGCATTAAAAAGTCATCACGATGTTTCTTGTCTTGCTTCCCTTGAAGAAGATTTCTCAAATCACTGCCATCTACGATGTGATTTTTCGGAACTTGAATGCCTGCCACAGAGAGCACAGTCGGATAAATGTCCATAACAGTAGCCATTTGGGTTTGTACCTGGTTTACGGCTATCGGGTAGGTACGTTGAAAACTATTCTCCGGGTCAGGCTTTGCCCAGCTAACAATGAACGGAACACGTACGCCGCCTTCATATTCTGCACCTTTCCTTCCTTTTAGCGGTGCTGAAGAACCATAGTCAGCGGGACCGCCCAACGGAGCATCTCCGCCATTATCTCCTAAAAAGATGATTAATGTGTTTTCGGCTATTCTTAATTCTTCCAGTTTCGTCAGCAAGTCTCCCAGTGATTTATCCATGCCTTCTATCAGGGTGGCGAAAGCTTTCGCCTGGTCGCTCTTGTCACTGTCTTGATAGTTCTTGATAAATCGCTCGTCCGTTTCAAAAGGGGCGTGCACTGCATAATGAGCCATATTAAGATAGAAAGGCTGTTTGGTCGCGACGGCTTTTTCTATTTCTTTTCCGGCTTCTATGGTCAGTGCGTCCGAAAGGAATGTTGAAGTTCTGTGATAAGCATCCAAGCCCGGAACGGCTCTGCTTCTCTGTCCTTTTATCCAGCCATAGCCATTTTCGCCATGATAGCTTCCCGGATGACCGATGGAAGAACCTGCAATGTTTACATCGAACCCTATTTGGGTGGGTTCTGCTCCTTCGCTATCCTGACAACCGAAATGTGCTTTTCCTACGTGGATCGTTTTGTACCCGGCTTTTCTCATAACAGCCGGATAAATCATGTCTTCGCTGGTCAAACCTTTCCAGTTCCAGCCCTGTGGCCCATACGGGGTGCGGTTATTGCTTTCGGCATTAATCCAATTGGTGGTGCGATGCCGGGCAGCATTTTGCCCGGTCATGATGGAAGCACGCGAAGGCGAACTTACACTCTGTGCATAAAAAGTGGAAAAACGCATACCCTGCTGTGCAATACGCTCCATGTTAGGTGTCCTGTACCAATTGTTGAGCGGTTGTTGTATTGGCTTGCCCTGTTTGTCGACAATGAAGGGAACAGAGGTATCCATTAAACCCATATCGTCAACTAAGAAAACAATTATGTTGGGCTTTTCCTGGGCTAACGCGTTTCCTGTTAGCATAGCAATGCCCAAAGAGCAACATATGTTTTTGTGAAATTGTTTCATGATAAATACATTTTAAGTAGAACGATGAAATCTAAATTAATCCCAGCCTTCATTCTGCTTAAGCTCTTTGTTCAAAGATAACTCACGTAGCGGCAGAGGAAAAAGGTAATTCTTGTTTATGTCGAAAGTTCTTGTCTTCTTGCTTTGCACGACAATGAAGCCTTCCTTGCTCAGGTTGATGTCTTTGCCCGGTTTAATATTAGGGTATGCATCTTTATCGAATTTGGCACCCAGTATATCCTGAGGCAACTCTGTTTCAGCTGTTTTCCACCGGATTAAATCATCATAGCGGAGTGCTTCGGCAGCAAGTTCCACTCTTCTTTCCCTTCTGATTTCCTCCCGCATATCCAAACCGTGTGCAGTGACGAATGCATTAGTCAGATTGGGCAGTTGGTCAGGGCTATTATCAAAACGTCTCCTGATTTCATTGATAGAAAGATCCAGGTCGGTATCGTCAATCTTATCGTTCAACTCATACGTAGCTTCGGCATAGATAAGTAGCACTTCGGCATAACGGATTAAAATTTCGTCAATGACCGAACGCATATTCGAATAGGCACCTTCATCCCCGTACTTCTTAAACATATAGCCGGTTTTAGTCTGGTTCGATAAGTTAGGGACAAAAGGCGAACCCAAATAAGAATCACCCGGTTTCCAGATGGTCAAAGCCATACGTGGATCTCTGTTCTCAAACTCCTTGCCCAGCGGTAAATACGTTGTTGTGTATTGAGACTTTCCAATCGGCAAACCGTCTTTGCATAAGAAAGCGTCTGCCAATGCTTTGGTAGGTTCGTGGTCGCAGTCCACCAGAACAGCTCTGATGCGTCCGTTGTAAGTGTTCGAAGTCTCCGAATACCGGTATGACAGAATATGTTCGGGCGAGTCTTCTCCCGGCAGCAAAAACAGATTGCGGTAATCCTTGTAAATAGAATATTCATGGGTGTCGATCAGGCGTTTTGCCGCTTCCCGGGCAATCGTCAGATAAGACTGATACCCCTCTTCACCGCGGAATTTGTAATATGTGCCGTAATATAATGCGATACGTGCCGTCAAGGCCTGAATGGTTCCTTTTGTGATTCTTCCTAAATCGGTGGGGATGGCACTTTGCACGGGCACATCGTTTTCCGCTAAGGCTAACTCACTCAATATAGTATCCAGTATCTTTTTCTTGTCTACCCTCGGTCCCCACAGTTCGGGCGACTCCATTTTTAATGTCTCGGTAATATAAGGTACGTCCCCGAACCGTTTCATCAGATCAAAATAGAAGTAGGCTTTAAAGAAGCGTGCCTCACCCAAATATCGCTTTTTGATAGTTTCGGAAACATCAGCCTTTTCGTAGTTTTCCATAAAATCGTTAATAACCCGAATCTGCTTATAGGCTTTCGTCCAGCTTTCGTCTGTGTTACCTGCCGTCAGGCTACCGCTGCTCACATGGTTTCCTACTGCTGCAAAACAATCGGCGGACTGAGTGTCCAGTGCATACGAACGCTTCATCTCTTTATACAAAATGTTGAGTGAAAGTTTGAGGTCCAGTTCTGTTTTCCAGAATGTGCCCGGTGACAGGTTGGTTTGTGGTTCCCTGTCTAAGAAATTGCTGCAACCGCTATTCAGGCAAAGAGTTGCAATCAGTATAGAGTAAATAATTGTTTTCATCAGGTCTCAATATTAAAAGGTTAAATTAACACCGCAAGAGAAGCTGCGCATGATGGGGTAAACAAATCCGCTTGCATCGGTAAGTTCAGGGTCGAAGTTCTTGTTCAGTTTGCTGAGTTCAAACAGATTCTCACCACTGAAGTAGATGCGTAAACGTTCGATGCCCGCCTTGGTCAACAATTCTTTCTTGAATGAATATCCCAACTGGAGATTTTTCATGCGCACATACGCCCCGTTTTGCAACCAATGGTCGGATATTTTGTAATTGTGCCCGGCCCCTGCATAGTGGCGTGGCAAAGCGGCATTCGGGTTCTCCGGTGTCCAGTAGTCATTGTGCATTTCGTAGGAGAAGTTAGCCCAGGTTGCGGAGAATGGTGCCATAATCTCCTGTTTCAGGTAGAAGTTACGTTTCCCTACTCCCTGGAAGATAACGCCGAAATCCCATTCGCGCCAGTTGGCATTGAGATTTAAGCCATATACAAAACGCGGGTTTGTCGTTCCTAAATATTCCAGGTCGTTGGGTGCCGAAATCTTGCCGTCCTTATCCTTATCAATGTACTTGATATCACCTACTCCGGTGACAGACCTGTTGACAACCGCGGAATTCTTCACCTCTTCCTCGCTGGTGAAATATCCGTCTGTTTTATATCCGAAGATAGAACCTAAAGAGTATCCTTGCACTTTTTGATTGATTCCTTCTGTGAAGCCGTTATATTCCACTCCATAGTCCACCAGTTTGTCTTTCTGGTCGGACAGGTTAAAGCGTACGGAGTAGTCCAGTTCTCCCACGCGGTCTTGCCATCCGATAGAGAAGTCCCATCCTTTTACTTCCAATTCGCCGTAGTTGCCTGTCGGCACATCTATACCAATCACGCTTGGCATTTCAATATTGACAAGCATATCTTTATTGCGTTTGATGAAGTATTCCGCGGTTACCGAAAGCCGGTTGTTCAGGAATCCCATATCCAATGCCAGGTTAGACATCTCGACCGTCTCCCAGGTTCGTTCTTCCGATGGAAGTTTTTTGACGAATGCCCACTGTCCCAGTTCGTTGGCAAACGGATAATAGCCGTCAACGGTATATTGAGCTATGTGGTCATACAGTCCTAATCCATTCTGATTGCCTAACTGTCCCCAAGATGCTCTCAACTTTAGATTGCTGAAAATCTTCTGGTTCTTCATAAACTCTTCTTCAGTGATGCGCCAACCGACGGAGAAGGAAGGAAATATGCCCCAGCGGTGGGTCTTAGAGAAACGTGAAGAGGCATCGGCGCGGAAATTGGCTTCAAACAGGTATTTGTCCGCATAAGCATAATTCATGCGCATAAATCCTGAAACCAATGCCCATTCAGTGTCTTCGGCGTCATTGCTCCATCCGTCCGTTGAACCCAAGCCCAGTGCCGGCAATTCGTTGCCAACGATGTTGGTTCTTATTCCTTCCAGTTTTTCATAAATTTCTTCTTCGGCGGACCATCCGCCCAATATATTGAGATCGTGTTTGTGTAGTTTTAAGTTATATTCGGCCAGCAGTTGTCCGGTCAGATAGCGGGTTGTCTGGGCGTTCTGGGTGATTTTATTGGGTCCCGCCTGTCCGGCTCCCATCGAAACCAAACCGTCAGGTCCATACTTGCCGTATTGTCTTCTCCACTCTTTTACTTGCCGGTTTTTAATGTTGGCGCCACCCACTGCTTTCAGGGTCAGGTTCTTTATCGGTTTGTAGCTTAGGGTAAACACGCCTTCTATGGTTTGCTGCTTGTTTTTGCCTTCGCCCCCTTCCCGCAATGCCTGTATCGGATTGCCCTGCATTCTGTAGCGCGAATAGTTACCGTTAGGGTCGTATATAGGCATGTTAGGGCCTGCCTGTATAAAGGTGATGTAGGGGATAGACCAGGTGGCGTACTGGGGGTGATATAGTTTATTGGTCTGTAAGTAAGTGATTTTACTGTCTAAAGTCAGTTTGTCCTGAATGATGTCCAGGCTGATGTTGGAACGCAGGTTAATGCGGTCGTAATTGTCCGGTCCATATTCGGAAAACATACCGTTTTGGTCCAGCCAGCCTGCCGAGAACAGATATTTCAATCCTTTAGCCGATTTTGAAACCGTTAGGTTGTGTGTCTGTTGGAAGCTATGGTCCATCATGGTACTTATCCAGTCCATGTTGTCGGTGTATATCCAGTCTTTTCCTTTCGGTATGGCAGAAATCGAAGGGTCTTGCAGTGCCGCAAGAGCGTCTTCGGGAAACTGCACGCCCAGTCCCGCGTTCTTAAAAGCCTCGTTCGACAGCAGTGCATGGTTCAGTCCGGTATTACTTTTGGGAAGGCGGGTAGGGCGGTTAAAAGAGAAATTGCCGGAATATTCCACCTTTACTTTTTCACTTTTGCCCGAGCGTGTTGTAACCAGAATCACCCCTTCGGCTGCACGTGCGCCATAAATGGCTGCCGATGCCGCGTCCTTCAACACCGAGATAGATTCAATGTCCTGCGGATTAATCAGGTTGATGTCTCCCGGCAGTCCATCGACAATGACCAGCGCACCGACTGAGTTGACAGACGTGTTACCTCTGATTTTGAAACTGGAAAACTCTCCCGGTTGTCCGGTTCCCGAAGTTACTGTCAACCCCGATACGACACCTTGCAAGGCGTCTGTCGCACTCTTTATAGGGCGGTTTTCCAGCGTTTCCGAACTCACGCTTTCTACGGCACCTGTAAGGTTTACTTTCTTTTGCGTGCCGTATCCCACTACCACGACTTCTTCCAGTGTCTGTGTATCTTCTTTCAGAATCACATTCAGCAAACCATCTGTTTTTGCCGCGACTGCTTGGTCTTTGTAGCCCACGTAGGATATAAGTATTTTATCTCCTGCCGGAACATTGGGCAGTGTGAAGTTGCCCTCATAATCGGAAATAGTACCGACCGATTTATTAGACATCAACATGACCGTCACCCCAATCAAGGGCTCGCCATTATCATCTTTTATATTCCCGCTTACGGTGACAGGCTTACTTTGAGATTTACCGCTTTCCGATGGCATCAGGATGATTTTATTGCCGGAGAGCTTGTAAGTCAGATTCCTTTTTGAAAGCTCTCGTATCAGTAAAGGTTTTATCTCTTCGTTCTGAACCGATACGGTAACTGCCGCTTTTCCTTGAATTTCTATGTCACGATAAGAAAAATGATAGGACGTTTGTTTTTCAATAGCACTCAGGAACTCCTTTACAGGAGCGTTGTTCAGTTTGATGTTTACCTTCCCTGTTTGTGCAGAAGCACTAACAAATGCTAACAAACAAAAAGATAATGTAAGGGGATAAAATAATCCCGTCTTTTCCTTACCTTTGTGAAAAGAGTTAATCAGAAGTTGTTTGATTTTCATAATACAATTATACTTGGTTATTAGTTTATAAAACTATGTTGCTGCATAGTCCGTTTTAGGCTGAGCCAATATCACTCCGGATAATTAGCCGATTATCCGGAGTTTGTAGTTTATTACACTTTATGTTTTCATTGTTTTATTATTTTTGAGGTTAAACATTTCATTCTTTCATTTCGATACTTATTTCAGTATCGTCTATTTTGTATTCAAAGCCGTAGTGCAGTTGCAGCACCCGTAGTATGTTGTCGATGTTCTCGTCATCAAAAACACCGGTATAGACATCCTGAAGCAACCGGTCGTTGTTCGTTATGAAGGTCACGCCGAATTTACGTGCCAGACAGTTGAATACATCCTGTAGTTTGTCATGGCGGAATACCATTTGTTTTTGAAGCCACGCTGTCTCAACCTTGTTTGAAGACTGTTCCAGGTTTAATTCATCGGTACGTTTGTTGTAAGTCACCTTTTGGTTCGGTTTCACCTCAACAACTTTGTAGGGAGGGCGATTGGCGGTAACCCGTACAGAACCTTCTATGAGTGCCATTTCCAGAAAGTCCTTGTTTTCATAGGCATAAACATTGAATGTAGTACCCAGAACAGCCACATCCATGAATCCCGTGTTGACAATGAATTGTTTCTCCACATCACGCTTCACTTCAAAATAACCTTCGCCGGAGAGTTTCACTTTACGCTCTTTACGTCCGAAATCCCTTTGATAAGTAAGTGAAGACTGTTTGTTGAGCCGCACTTTTGTTCCATCGGGAAGTAACACCGATGATGGCCCGTTGTCTCCCGAACGGATAACCACATTTTGCTCCGTTAGCTTATGGAGCTCATGGCGTTGTACGTAGAACATGGCAGTCGTGCCACTGGCAAGTAGCAGAAGCAGTGAAGCCGCTATCTGCAACCAGTGACGTTTTAGCTTTATGAATAGCGGAGTGCGGGTTTTTATTTGTAACCGGTTGTACAAAGCATCCATTTTCGTGGGGGACAATTCATCATAATCCTCATATTCGTCCCAATGTGCTTGTAACACTGCATGCAGTTCTTTATCGGTAATGCAACCGGTCGCTTCAATCAATTCCCGGAAACTCTTCTAATGAAATCTCATTAGAATGGAATTTTAGCAGTAATTCTTTTATCTGATTATCCATGTGTTTATTCATAACATTAAACCGTTGTATGCTACTAATATCCACATGAGGCCGAAATATAACACATCTGTTTATATGTTATAAAACATAAAGAAGTGGAAGGGGCTTTAGAAGTCCATCAAGAAGAGCAATAAGAGTTGCACGTACTGTTGCAGTTCACCCCTGATTACTTTCAGGGAAGCTGACAGTTGGTTGCGCACCACTTGTTCGGTGATATTTAGCTTTCCGGCAATCTCGGCAATGGAGTAATTCTGTTCTTTGTTCATTTCAAATATCTCCCGTTGGCGGGGGTGGCAGCAGTCTCTTTGCTTTTTCTAAAGCAGTGACAAAGTGATCGAACTCTAACTTTCTCTCCACCTCGTCTGCCGGGGTTGTCAGCTTGTTCTGGTAGTCAACGAACTCTTCCATCAACGGGTTGGTCAGTTGATGGCGTATTTCTTTTAATAGTAAATGGTAAGAGATAGTGAACAGATAAGACTTGAACGAATAATCAGGATTCAGCGTCTCGCGGTGCGTCCAAACCCGTACAAAGGTTTCCTGTACGATGTCGTCCGTTATGGACTCCGATTTCACATAATGATAAACGAATCCATATAACCTCGATACCCAGTGTTTATAGAGTATCTTGAAGCTATGTTCCGAACCCGATCTGACTTCTGATACTAAGGTTCTTTCATCTATCGTCTGATTATTTATCATATGTTTCTTAGGAAGGTGTTCAGTGAACGTCCAAAAATACAGTTTTTTATTTAAATAGAAAGTGTTTTGCTCTTACTATTCAATAATAGTTCTATCTTTGTGGCGTCAAATATCCGAAAATATTGAAGGGTAGGGTAACCTGCCGACTTTCACGGTAAGCATTCTTATGCCTCTCCGTGACATTTCCATATGGCGGTCCCCGTACCCCCATGGGAAGTGTTAATGCACCCAAATGCCCTTCAGTAGGATGTTTGACAATGGGGACAGGCGGTGACCGCTTTTCTTTTTGTCTTCGTCTTTCCCATAAATCGACATTATTCACTTAAAACAAAGATTTATGGAAACAAAAGAAAAATCTGCGCAGGAGCAAACAACAGAATCAGAGAACTTTAGTAAGCGATTTCCCGGCTTCAACT
>JARCFY010000299.1:0-34823 GCA_029233225.1 Lepidodactylus listeri | reverse complement strand
AGTCTAACCACGGACGTGGTTAAGCAATTTCCAATAGTAAAGAACTGCAATATGAATGCCCGATTATCATATAATGATCTATATATAAACTATCAAGAACTCCCCAAAATGTAGTAGTTACCGTTGTTTCTCCTAGCAAAATATGATAAGATTCGTGTATATAAAAGGAATCTTATAGGCATTATGCCACTTTTCTTCACCTAAAACGGCAAAATATACTCTTTTCTCAACTGACTGGTTTTGAGACATATTCAGCTATATCATATTGAATATAAGCATATTAGATAGTAATCAGTATATTTAAACAGTGAGAGCATGAGGGCAAATTGTTTCCTCAAAAATATGCTATCATCATTCATTTAGCATTCATTATCAATGTGTTAACTTCTTAGTGAGGGCATGAGAGCAAAATTGCTTATAACTTCCTATTGTTTACAATGCTTGCAAATACCTATTGTTTTTCTCCTTTCTTTATTCCTTAATAGTATGGATATGTCTGACAGGAACACCGCCCACAACCGTATTTACCGGAACCTATCTTGTCACGACCAAACCTGCTGCAATGACAGCATTGTTTCCGATGGTTATTTATCGGATAAATGGAGAATAAGTTCTTTGTTTCTTATTCTATTTATCAAATGTTACTTGTACCGATTAGAACGAAGAAGGCTGATTAGTATGAATGTGAATATGCAGCATCTGGGGAACAACTCTACTCCTATACCTTTTCTTTCAGATATGAGAAAGATATAAACAACTACCTTTACTCATCCAAGGATACTTGGCAAGGTACCATCAGCCCAAAAGCTCAGAAGGATGGTCCAGAGGCTACACTTTATCATCAATACGGACAAAATGTAACTTCACAGAGTTCAATGAACGAGCAGTCCATGTTACAGAACATTTTTCCACATATCTGCTTTATTTTCCTAGCAACATCCCATTATGAAACTCCATGAAACTTTCGTTCGACCTCCTCACATTCTTCTTACTCGTTCCGATTCGCATCATCACCTGCACCCATACTCTCAAGATACTGCAATTCCCGTTCCGCAAACTCACGATTCTCCTCCTCTCCCAGCATTTGATAAAGCAGTTCCCTGGCTTGCGAATAATATTTCAAGTTTACTAATACTTGTGCTGCCCTGCGCCGAAGAAAATGATAAAGTGGGAACAAGGTATTCTTCTCATCACCATACGCCTTTATCTGACTGCTAACCAAATTCACCATAGAATAAATATACTCAAGAGCTCCTGTATCCTTCATTTCGATGAGACAGTTGGTAAAATCACGAATCGCATTGATGGATGAATTTCTTTTAGCATTCGTCAAATAATAATAAGCCTTTTCAAAATGCCCTAATGTGAGGTAAACAAAACCGATATGATAACAAATCACATAATATTCTTCCTTGCCACGCTCTGTAAGTTCTGCCCAATGAACCTGATAATAACGGAAAATGGAAAGATAACACCCCAACGCCTGAAGATAACATTGCTCTCTGAAAAATTTCTTCCCCCAATAAATAGCGCTCTGCAAACCAGGTTCGGCATAAGCCAACACCGCCTGTTGTTCCTCCGTCAGGTCGTCAAACTGTTTGTTTGCGGCTTTTTCTTTGGCATCATCCAACATATATTTTAATTCCCAATAATCGTCATGATCAGTGGTCAATCTTATCTCGATTAAACTTCCGACTACTCTTCCTTTTTGAGTCTCATCAAAAAAGGCATCCACTCTGTCCGTCCGCATGGCCGACAGCTTATAATAAAGAGACCGTTCGTTACTGCCCACAGCCTTTTCCAACGCAATCACCAACAACCCTTCAGCAAGTGTGATACAAATCAAAGCATCTTTTACCGCCTGCCCGTTTTCATCCATCACCGCATCTTTCAAACGGAAAGAAAGGATGGACAAAAGTTCGGTACGCTTTTCTGTCCGATCCTTGCAAATCAGTGTCATCCCCTTTATCTCTTCCTGCTTCACTGTATCAAAGAGAGAAAGAATCCCCTCTACCTGATTCATGTCCTGTCGGGACACATCGGCAGGTTCCTGCAACCTCCCACGCCCCATCTCCAACTTTCGTCTTAACAAAGCCAAACGATTATCAAATTCTTTTCTTATTAGTGCATCCTGCACTTGAGTAGTCTGCTCAGTCAGAGCCTTGAAGCCACGCGCTATAATAAAGGCTGCTTCAAGCAATATCCGCAAATGTTGCTTTAATTGACTTTCACTGCCCGAAAGGAATAAATAGGCAGAGAGACAAACAGTGAAAGGTGTCTCACTCTCTCCATCTTCATGGCTTTTGCGCAAGTAACAAGTCCACGCTGTGTATCGGCGGTTAACACCGTTAATATCAAAGATTACTTTTCTAGACTGCTCGTAACTACAGGCATAGAAATCTTTGTAATATAACTGAACGCTCTGACCACTCTTCTCTCTTAACAGATGGAAATAACCTCCTTGAAAACCGATGATAATGGTATCAGCATCAATTTTCTTCACAAGTTCGCAATGCATGGACTTCACAAACTTGATAAGTTCTTCGGTGGTCATCGTTGAATAATTTTTTTCTTGCGGCTTTTGCGGCTTTTTAGCAAAATAATAAACTGTCACGAGAACCACTATCATACACCCTAAGACGATAGAAATAATCATATCTTGTTACAGTTAATCTTTGTATGTACGTAAAAATACAAAATTAATCGGGAAATGTTAGATGTGATAGGATATTTTAATGAATTATAAAAAGAAGTGTCCCAAAAGCCGAACCGGACTTTCAGGACACATTTGCCTATGCAATGTCACTTTAAGATTCCATTGTCTTTTCGTCCATCCGCAATTCATGCTTGATAAACCGCCGGATGGCACGGTAGGTGGGATGTAAGGCACTGAAAGGACGTACCGGATTTTCTTTCAGGCAAAATAACAACAGACAGAACAGGCCAAGCAATGTAAGCCATCCATATATTTCTTTCATGGTGACCATTAAAGCCTGCTGCTGAACTGCACCATAAAGCTGTCCCATAGAAAGTTGTCCGACTGTAGAATTTACATGATCCATCGATGCCCCGAGCAACAATGCATTCTTCTTCATCGCTACAACAAAGACACGGTTCAGAATGGCCGTTCCCAACGCACCGCCAAAACCGGCACTCACAAACCCCTGGATACTGACTGCCTGAAAAAAGAATTGAAAAGGTACCCGGGATAAAGAAGTAAGAAAACAAATGGCAATCATGACATAACCGAAACTTCTTAAAAAGACCGGAAACACCAATGCTTCTTTAGGCAGATTATAATCTATGGTGAAATAAAACACCATCAGGTAACCTGTTATGGCAGTGAAAGCAATGACAGTCATCGTCTTGTAAGACCACTTGAGCCGGGCAAAAGTGAGATACGTAAAGACCGCTCCCGTTATTACTCCCAACAAAACCACCCAATTCAGTGAGATCACATTCAAAGAATCATATCCCAACACTGCTTCCATATAAATATGTTCGAACAAATGGGAAGGAGCCAATAACAGGTCAATCACTATATAAAACAGAAAAGTGAGATAGACCACCCGAAACCTCCAAGTTTCCAAATTAATAAATGGATGACGAATAAAAGAAGCCCGCCACAAATTCAAACCTAATGAAACAACGGCACCTGCTACCCCGATTTGTATATAGCCGGATCCGAACCAGTCATAATGTTCACCATATACACAGATAAAAATGACACACAGCAAGGTCACTCCCCATAGCAACGCACCCAACCAGTCTATCCCGAAAAGCGGCAATTTGCGCATGGAACGATAATTACGGAACAAAATGACCGTGGCTATCATCATCAACAGCAATAAAGCGATAATAGCCCAATGCATGAACTCCCACGTGGCCCAGGATGCCGTGAAGACAGTCATCATTCCACAAAGTTGGATACAACTCTGTACCAACAAATAGATATAACAGAAAAATACGGATAAATCTCTTTTAGGAGTAATCCATAACTGTATAGTGGAATTACACTCGAAAGTTCCCCACATCCTGAAAAATCCCGAGATGAAACAGGCAGCAACCAATACAGGAACGCTGTGGGTATGCATACAAATCAGATTACACACAATGATAACGGCACAGCAAGCCAGCAATGAAGTTTTTGATGCAAAACGGAATTTCAACCGGAACATGATGGCAAACGTCAGCCCCATACCTACCATCGAGGCATAACCGGCCATCATGATATCTTCCTGCATCAGAGCGGTGGAGCCGACCATTTCTCCTACCGCCCCCAAATAGACTCCACCCGATAACTGAAAGACAAGAACAAATAAAATGACTATCCACGGCCTGAGTTGTTCGGGTACAAAAGGACGCATGGCAGGGATAGAGAAAGGACCAATATCATGCATAGACTAATAATTTACAAGACATTCCACATTCATTCCCGCACGCAATCTTTCCATATCCTCAGGTCGGTTCCCATCTGTAAATTCAATGCGGACAGGGATACGCTGTTCCACTTTTACAAAATTGCCGGCTGAATTATCCTGAGGCAATAAGGAAAAGCTAGCCCCGGTAGCTTGGGAAATGGACTTCACTCTTCCTTTGAAAGTAATATGCGGAATGGCATCCACCTCTATCTCCACTTCCTGACCTTCCTTTATATGAGAAGTCTGAGTCTCTTTATAATTGGCGACAATCCATTTATCATTTTCATCAACCAAGTCCACCAAAGTCTGCCCCGGTTGTACCAGCTGTCCTTCCTTTATCTCCTTGCGTCCGGTCGTTCCGTCACAGGGAGCAATGATCACGGTGTACGAAAGGTTCAAACGCGCCAGTTTCAATGCGGCTTCGGCCAATTTGATTGCCGCCTCTGTCTGTTCCAGCCGTTGGGTCTGCTCCTGTTTTACCAGAGCGGTAGATTTCTTTTGGCGTGCCAGCAACTCATAGCGTGCTCTGGATGCCTCATAGTTTGTTTTTATAGCATCATATTGCTGTTTGGTCACCGCATCTTGTGCCAACAGGTTTTTATAACGGTGATACTCACGTTCCGCATTATCCAACCGGATCTTTGCCTCCTGTATGCCGGCATCAGATACCGAAATATTATTCTGAGTGGTATGGATGGTAGTAGTCATGACCGTTTTTCCGGAAAGTGCGTTCTGATAATCGGCCTCAGCCTGTGCCTGGCGATAGAGAAATTCGGTATCTTCTATCAATGCCAGCGTGTCGCCTTTATGTATCTGCTGGTACTCCGTAAAATAGATTTTCTTGATAAACCCTTGTACACGGCTGTTGATGGGCACAATGTGCTGGCGCACCTGTGCATTGTCCGTGAACTCTACATTGCCTAAATGGATAAAACGGGCACAAACCCATACTAAAGCAATAGATAAAAGGGCAACAACACAAATATTGAAAATCAGTTTCTTAGTCTTTTTATTCATAATGGTAGTTTTTTATAAGGTTCCTGAAATATAAAGTAATTTGTAATAATTGAATACAGTATTGATCTGGGCGTTTACCAAGAGTAGTTCTGCGGACAGTTTGGAGTTACTAGCATCCAGCATGTCGGTAATTAAGGCCATATCGTTTTTATAGCGGTTGCTGACAACCAAATAGTTCTGATTGGCAAGCTCTACACTCTTTTGCTGGGTAGTCAGTTCAACATACGATTCTAAATATTTGATATGTTCCGCTTTCACGGCCAGTTCGGTCTGTTCACGAGCATCGTCGTACTGTTCCATAGCCCGTTGAATAGTAAACTTGCTGCGATGAATGGACTTGCCAGTTTTATACAAAGACGCAAGGTTGTACTTCACTCCTACTCCCACGTACCAGTAATTCAGGTTTTTATTAATGGGAGGTACCTCAATCACAATAGGGCCATCCCATTTATTCCCGGCAAACAAACCGATCTTGGGAAATCTTTCAGATTTTATTATTTTATCCTGATATTTAGTTATTTGCACAGCCAATGAAAACTTTTTCAATGAAGGTGAACAAGCAAATGCCGCATGAGTCCAATTTTCTTCACCCTCAACCGGCAATGTACGGGAAAGCAAAGTCGTATCGGGTTCCAACGGGGTATTATCAGGCAAACCCAAGGTCGTTGTCAGATTATTATTCAGTATGGTAATTCCATTCTGAATCTGGGTACGCGTCAGTTCCAGATTTGCCAGCAACAGCTCATAACGGGTGATGTCATTCTTCAACACGATTCCTTCGTTCCCTTTGGCACGGATATCACTCAATAGCTGTTTGGTCTGCTCAATGTTCTGCTCGTATACACGAAGCATATTTTTCTGTTTGAACAAATCAAGGTAATACCCCACTAGCATGAAACGAACCTTGTCACGCTCGGTTTCCATATTTAATTTTGCACTTTCCTCTTGCAATTTAGCCAGTTCTATACCACTGGAAATGGCTCCGCCTGAATAAACAGCCTGTGTAGCTTCAATAGCAAAATTATTTCCGAAATGAGGCATCGCAGCATTCATTCCTCCGGACAAGTCACGATCAATGATGCAAGCGTCTCCCAGGTAACTAAAAGACAATGAAATGTCCATCTCGGGCAATCTGGCATTTTTTGCCACTTTCACACCTTCACGCGCTTCATTGACTCCGGTTACGGACGGACGTAGTGATTTACTGTTTTGGTCGGCAAGCGAGAATATCTCATCTATGGATATTACCCGCCCGGACACTTCTTGGGCATGCACGCCCACGGAACATAATGACGTATAACACGCCATTATGAACAAAGTGAATTTGCTCATACGTTTAAATTATGATATTTAAATAATTAGAATATGAAAATGAATAGATGATGAAGGACGAATTAATCTGAATTTTCTCTTCCCCAATCATGGAAAAGTGACAGTTTGATTAATACGCCATTAAAGAAGTATAAAAATGTTTTTTGATCACGTCTTTTCATTGATAGCATGGAACTTTATATCCCATTTCGGGTGCAAAGATACAAAAAATATGTTTTAAATTGTATTTCTAAAATCAGATAATTATTTCTGTATTCCAAGAAAAGCTCCTTTCAATGCTCCGCATTCACCATTGACAGGATTACAATCAAGAACTAATACCTATAAATAGGGATTGTTTAAACCGATATTTTCATTGATCTTTGCAGCACAAATATCAGTAATTTGCATTTATTATTTCATTTCATTCTTTCTCTTTTTCCATAGCTGATAACTGTTGATAATGTTTTGCCACACCACATAACTACCTGGACCGACAGACGATAAAGGATTAAGATACGTAACCGCCATCCAGATAGCCAATACAGTATTCTTCTGTCCCAATGCCTGTCCTGCACTAATACGGTCATTGTATGCACTCCCAATTCTTTTACCAAAATAAAATTGCAAACAACAGGTAACCAGACCCGCAAAAGCAATCAACACCTCTACCGTTACATCGGCTGTACTATTGACCAGAGAGCGAGTAGTCTGCCCCATTACGATGGTCAATGCCACCGCCCATAAATAAAAAGCCAAAGTATGATATTCCAGCAAGACCTTATGGAGTCGGGGCATATAATAACGAAATAATAAAGCAATGAAAAACGGCGCAAGCAACAATGGGAAAACCTTACTTAAAATCTTAAGAAAGGCAATACCAAAGGTTACATCTGCGTGAGGCTCAACCAATGGAAACACCAAAGGAACCGCTATTGCAGCCAGAATATTTGAAAGCAATGTATAGGTGGTCAGACTGGAAGCACTACCTCCCAATTTTCCCGTAATTACTGCCGCCGCCGTGGCAGTAGGGCAAATCAGGCAGACCATAGCTGCCTCGAATATCTCCTTATAAGATTCATCCATTGGACAGAAAATCAAGAATAAAGCAATGATGCCGCAAGAAATGGCTTGAATAGCCAGCAACCAGCCATGCCATGCCCTGGGAACCAATTCTTTAGGTTCTATCTTGCAAAACGTAAGCAGTAACTGGGCAAAAATCAAGGAAGGGGTTAAAAAAGAAATTAATCCGTTCATAAATGGCTTTGTCGGCTCCAGAAAAGTGAAGTTGGCAAAAATAAAATAACCGATAACCCCTGCTAGCATAGCAAGTGGTAACGTCCAATTCTTCATAAACTTAAGCAAATCCATCTTTCAGCTTTTATTTTGAAAGTGCAAATTAAAAGAATTTAGTCCAAATACTCGTCTATTTTTCGGGTTTTATGGCAAGTTTCGAAGAAAAAGCACAAAACTTGAAGGCAAAAGTCGAGTTTTCACTAAAAATCGCTACATTTGCAGCTTGATTAATATGAAAACCGATAGACTTAAAATAATATTTCTGTTGTGTAGCCTCTGGCTGGTCCTGCCTTGTTTTTGCTTATCGGCAAAAGGAAAGGATTTTGTAGTCGTCATAGATCCCGGTCATGGCGGACATGATCCTGGTGCCGTCGGTAGACGAGGGAAGGAAAAGAACATCAACCTGAATGTAGCTTTAAAAGTAGGCCGGTTAATTCAAAATAACTGCAATGACGTAAAGGTGATATACACCCGGAAAACAGATGTCTTTATCCCGTTGGACCGTCGTGCCCAAATAGCCAATAACGCCAAGGCCGACTTATTTATCTCCATACATACTAACTCTGTAGCACGCGGCAGAACCGTACGAGGTGCAGAGACTTATACATTAGGACTCCACCGCACAGAGGAGAATCTGGAAGTTGCTAAAAAAGAAAATTCGGTTATCTTGATAGAAGATAATTACGAACAACGCTATGCCGGTTTTAACCCAAACTCTTCTGAGAGTTATATCATTTTTGAGTTTGTGCAAGACAAGAATATGGAGAAAAGTGTAAAGTTAGCCACACTTATCCAAAGACAATTTAAAAGTACGGCAAAACGGATAGACAAGGGAGTGCATCAAGCGGGATTTCTGGTATTACGTGCCACCTCCATGCCTAGTGTTTTAGTTGAACTCGGCTATATATCAACGCCAGAAGAAGAACAATATCTATTGTCTGATGTAGGAAGCACAGCATTATCCAATAGTATCTATCAAGCATTCCTTAATTACAAACGTGAACATGACGCTCCCGGCAACCGTAGCAGAGTACAAGGACAAGACTTGCCGGAACCGGAAAACAAACAGGAAGAAGCAATGGTTGAAACGCAGACCGCTGAACCTGATGCGGCAATAGAACCTGCCAAAATCACCAAAGCGCCTTCACCTTCTACACGAAAAACAGCAACCGGAACTCAAAACCAAACAGCCACCAGACCTGTTTTCAAAATACAAATACTGGTGTCAAATAAAGTGCTTCCCAATAGAAGTAAGCAGTTGAAAGGTGTGTCACCCGTCAGTTATTATCGCGAAAAAGGACTTTATAAATATACTTACGGAGAAAGTACAGACTATAATAAAATATTGCGCATGAAACGTAATATCACTCCCAAATTCAAGGACGCTTTCATCATCGCTTTCAAAAATGGAGAGAAGATGAACGTGAACGAAGCCATTAAAGAATTTAAAAAGAATAGATAATATATATAAAAGGTATAATTGAAATGACGAAAGAGGTAAAAATAGGATTAATAGGCATCGCCGCATTGGCTATGCTAATCTTTGGTATCAACTACCTGAAAGGGATAAACATGTTCCAATCAGCCAATTATTATTATGTGGAATATACAAATATAAACGGACTGGCCGGATCGAGCCCGGTATTTGCCAATGGTTACAAAGTAGGCACGGTGAGGAGTATAAACTATAATTACGCCAAACCGGGACACGTCACCGTAGAAGTAGAAGTGGATAAAGAAATGCGTATCCCTAAAGGAAGTACAGGAGAATTGGTTACTGAAATGCTAGGTACTGTAAAAATGAACCTGCTCCTTAATTTTAGTTCTACGGAGTACTATCAGCCGGGAGACACACTGCCCGGAAAGACAAATACAGGTCTTATGGGAACCGCAGAAGAAAAGTTAGTCCCTCAAATAGAGCAAATGCTGCCTAAAATGGATTCTATACTGCAATCATTGAATAAATTATTAGCTGACCCAGCACTGGGTGCAACCTTGCACAATGCAGAGAAACTAACAGCCAATCTGGACATGACAACACGCCAGTTGAATGTAATGATGCAAAAGGACCTTCCTCAGCTCACAGGAAAACTAAATACTATCGCCGATAATTTTATCGTTATCAGCGACAACCTGAAAGGCATTGATTACGCTTCAACTTTCAACAAGATAGACTCTACCTTATATAATGTTCAAATGCTGACAGAGAAGCTTACACGCAAGGACAACAGCATCGGTTTGTTATTCAATGACCCTACTTTCTACCAGAATCTGAGCACAACAACAGCCAATGCCGCATCATTGTTAGAAGACTTGAAAGCGCATCCTAAACGCTATGTTCACTTCTCCCTGTTTGGCAAGAAAGACAAGTAATAATTTTACCTATTTAAAAATGTTCTAAATAAGTCCACGTGGTTATTTTTCCAACTTCATTCAGTAAATGACTGCAAATAGGGCAGAAATGCCATGTAGACTTATTTCATTTAAAATAAATTAAAGCCATTTAATGGCAGATAGTCAGCTAGAAATCAGTTGATTATCAAAATGTAAAATTGTTCCAGACACCCTTGAATAGAGGTTTTTATAAGTTACTGAAACTAAAGAGATTACTCTTCTAAAATAAAAAGCAAGAAAAAAGCGATTTGTTTTTTCAGAAATTCATTTCGAAATTTGCACTGTAGAAGTTTCGCTTTTTATAATAAATGTTTCATATGATTGAAAACGATCACGTCGTTTTATGGAGTCGTTGTCTGAACATTATCAGAGACAACGTACCGGAAACGACCTTTAAAACGTGGTTTGAGCCTATCGTACCGCTTAAATACGAGGATAAGGCACTGACAATTGGCGTCCCCAGCCCTTTCTTCTATGAATTTTTGGAAGAAAAGTTTGTGGATTTGTTGCGTGCTGCCCTATACAAAGAAATTGGGGAAGGAACGCAACTCATGTATTGTATCTTGACCGATAAAACCAACCATATAACTGTTAACATGGAGGGAACCAAACGCTCTTCAGCATTGCCTGCACAAACAGTTATACGAGATGGCAACAAGGCACCTAATCCGATGCAGGCACCGGCTCCGCAGGATTTGGATCCCCATTTGAATCCAAATTATAACTTTGAGAATTTCATAAAGGGTAATAGTAATGAGTTCTCGCGTACTGTAGGAGAAACGGTAGCAAAAAATCCGGCAAAGACATTCAATCCATTGTTTCTGTACGGACCATCCGGTGTAGGTAAAACTCATTTAACTAACGCTATCGGTACTCGTATCAAGGAATTATATCCTGAGAAAAGAGTTTTATATGTATCGGCACATCTGTTTCAGGTACAATATACCGACTCTGTACGTACCAATCATTTTAACGATTTCATCAGTTTCTATCAAACCATAGATGTCTTGATTATTGATGACATTCAGGAATTTGCCGGAGTAACCAAAACTCAGAACACGTTCTTCCACATCTTTAACCACTTACACCAGAACGGTAAGCAGCTTATACTGACTTCCGACCGTGCACCGGTAATGCTACAAGGTATGGAAGAACGCCTCCTGACCCGCTTTAAATGGGGATTAGTGGCCGAACTGGACAAACCGGATGTGGAATTAAGAAAAAATATCTTGCGCAACAAGATACGCCGTGATGGTTTGAATATCCCGGAAACCGTAATTAATTACATCGCTGAAAATGTGAATGAAAGCGTTCGCGAACTAGAAGGTATTATCAATTCACTACTGGCACAATCCATCATTTTTAAACGTGATGTTGATTTGGATCTAGCAGAAAGAATCGTACGTAAAGCCGTACGTTGTTGTGAAAGTAAACCTATCACAGTGGAAGATATCATTCAAAAAGTATGCAGTCATTATGAAATAGAGGAATCCGCCATCCACACCAAAACCAGAAAAAGAGAGGTTGTACAGGTGCGTCAGGTAGCTATGTATCTGGCTAAGAAACATACCGACTCTTCCTCTTCCAAAATCGGTCAGCTAATAGGTAATAAGGATCATGCAACCGTATTACATGCATGCAAGATAGTAAAGGACCAAGTGGAAGTTGACAAGGCATTCAAAGCGGATATTGAAGAAATTGAAGTTTCACTCAAAAGAAAATAAAACCACATAGGTGCACAAAGCTTTTCTTTAAGTTCTTTGTGCACCTATGCGCTTTCTGTAAATAACTCCGCTACAATTTAGTTTTCAAATCCCTGTTTTTTTAAAGTCTTCTTCAAGGTTCCGGACATATATTCATTATCCGACTTCTTATATCTGACATCAGTAAATACCTGAGCCAATGTTTCCTTATTGTTTTCTTTAATAAACTGATAATTTTCCGGAAGTGATTCTTTATATGCATATATACGGTCAATATCTTCTTTAGTATAATCACGATATACCTCTTCATGCAATATACCCTCTATGGGAAGACGATCTACCTGCGAAGGGCATTCGTCCGGATATCCTACTGTAATAGTAGCCACAGGCATTACTAATTCCGGCAAATGAAGAATCTCAACTATTTGATCAGGATTATAGATGGTTGTTCCCAAATAGCAAATACCCAATCCGTTTTCTTCCGCCAATGTACAAAAATTTTGAGTAACAAGCAAAGCATCCGTAGCAGCATTCAGAAAAGAAATAGGATTGTCATAACCCGGTTCCGCTTTCCGTTCTTTACACCATTTACTAAAGCGGTTGAAGTCTGCACAAAAAGTTAACACTACCGGAGCACTTGTCACCATTGGCTGATTGAAATGAGCAGGTGCCAATTTCTCTTTCATCTGCTTGTCACGAGTTATAATTACACTATATAGTTGCATATTAACCCATAGTAGAAGCACGGAATGCTTCTTCAAGCAAATCATTTAACAAAGAAGCAGAAATATCTTCTTGCTTATATTTACGGATTGTCCGTCTATTCTTTATTGATTCCATATACTTTTTCTTGCAAAGATAAAAAAATAAAAGGGTAATAATGCATTTTTTTGCAAAATAATAAGCTTTAAAAATTTGGAACTTTCAATTATTTAGTTAGCCTACTTTTATTATTAAATTTTCAAAACAGAAAACTTTTACAACTACATGGCTAGACATATCTTTTGATAATCAAGAAATTAACCAAAAGTTTTGGATAACTTTGAAATTGTTGAAAACTTATTTGCTATTTATTTTGTTTATTGGAAAAAACATGTATAGCTTTGCCGAAACTTTTGTTATAATGAGTTGCGGCTTCTACACTAAAACAACTTAATGACATTATAGTAAATCTAAAAATAAAAGTGGATAGACAAACGTACACCTACGATGAAGCTTTTGAAGCATCTTTACAATACTTCAAAGGCGATGAACTTGCTGCAAGGGTTTGGGTAAACAAATATGCAGTAAAAGATTCTTTCGGGAATATTTTTGAAAAATCACCCGAAGATATGCATTGGCGCATTGCTAATGAAGTAGCCCGTATAGAAGCTAAATATACCAACGGACTAAGCGCTGAACAACTTTACGAGTTATTAGATCATTTCAAGTACATCGTTCCACAAGGCAGCCCTATGACGGGTATCGGCAACGACTTCCAAGTAGCCTCTTTGTCAAATTGTTTCGTTATCGGAATAGATGGAGCCGCTGATTCATATGGAGCTATTATCCGCATTGATGAGGAACAAGTGCAATTAATGAAACGTCGTGGAGGTGTAGGTCATGACCTATCCCATATCCGTCCTAAAGGTTCACCAGTGAAAAACTCGGCACTGACTTCAACCGGTTTGGTACCTTTCATGGAACGTTATTCTAATTCAACACGCGAAGTCGCCCAAGACGGACGTCGTGGTGCCCTGATGTTGAGCGTATCCATCAAACATCCGGATTCAGAAGCATTTATAGACGCAAAAATGACGGAAGGCAAAGTCACCGGAGCCAATGTATCTGTGAAATTGGATGATGCATTCATGCAGGCAGCAGTAGACGCTACCCCATATAGACAACAATATCCGGTGGATTCTGCTCAACCTACTTTCACTAAAGACATTGATGCCTCTGCATTATGGAAAAAAATTGTCCATAATGCATGGAAGTCTGCAGAACCTGGTGTCTTATTCTGGGATACTATCATCCGAGAATCCGTACCCGATTGCTATGCTGACCTTGGTTATCGCACTGTTTCCACCAATCCGTGCGGTGAAATCCCTTTGTGTCCCTATGATTCTTGCCGCTTATTAGCAATCAATTTATACTCCTATGTAGTGAATCCATATACAAAAGATGCTTATTTTGATTTTGACCTGTTCAAAAAGCATGTAGCATTGGCTCAGCGCATTATGGATGATATCATTGATCTGGAATTGGAAAAGATCGAAAGGATCATGACTAAAATTGATTCCGATCCGGAAAGTGAAGAAGTGAAGGGAGCGGAAAAACACTTATGGGAAAAGATCTATAAAAAAAGTGGACAAGGCAGACGTACCGGAGTAGGTATCACTGCAGAAGGTGATATGCTTGCTGCTATGGGCTTACGTTACGGAACAGAAGAAGCAACTGAATTCTCTGAAAAAGTACATAAAACGGTTGCATTGGAAGCATATCGTTCATCTGTCAACATGGCAAAAGAGCGTGGCGCGTTTGCTATCTATGACAGTGAGCGTGAAAAAAATAATCCGTTTATCAACCGCCTGAAAGAAGCTGATCCCGATCTGTATGAAGAGATGAAAAAGTACGGACGACGGAATATTGCCTGTCTGACTATCGCTCCTACCGGAACCACGAGTTTGATGACACAGACTACCTCTGGCATAGAACCTGTATTTATGCCGGTTTATAAGCGTAGAAGAAAAGTCAACCCGAATGATCCTCAGACTCACGTAGACTTTGTAGATGAAACAGGGGATGCTTTTGAAGAATATATTGTATTCCATCATAAATTTGTTGAATGGATGACTGTAAACGGTTACGATCCTGCCAAACGCTATACACAAGAAGAAATTGATGAATTGGTGGAAAAGTCACCTTATTATAAAGCCACATCCAATGATGTTGACTGGTTGATGAAAGTAAAGATGCAGGGACGCATCCAAAAGTGGGTTGACCATTCAATCAGTGTAACAATCAATCTGCCGAATGACGTAGATGAAGATCTGGTGAACCGCCTATATGTAGAAGCATGGCGTTCAGGTTGTAAAGGCTGTACAGTTTATCGTGACGGCTCCCGTTCCGGAGTCTTGCTTTCCACCAAGAAAGACAAGAAAGATAAAAAAGAAGAACTCCTTCCCTGCAAACCACCTACTGTAGTAGAAGTACGCCCTAAAGTATTAGAAGCAGAAGTAGTACGCTTCCAAAATAATAAGGAAAAATGGGTAGCATTTGTCGGTTTGCTCGACGGACATCCTTATGAGATCTTTACCGGTCTGCAAGATGATGATGAAGGTATATCATTACCCAAATCAGTCACCACCGGACGCATCATCAAAAACATTGATGAAGAAGGCAACAAACGCTATGACTTCCAGTTCGAAAACAAACGTGGATACAAGACAACTATCGAAGGTTTATCTGAAAAGTTCAATAAAGAATATTGGAACTATGCCAAATTGATTTCAGGCGTACTTCGTTGGAGAATGCCTATAGATCGTGTCATCAAATTGGTAGATTCCCTGCAACTGGACAGTGAAAATATTAACACATGGAAAAACGGTGTAGAACGCGCACTTAAGAAATACGTAGTTGACGGCACCAATGCTGAAGGACAAAAATGTCCGAACTGTGGTAATGAGACACTGGTATATCAGGAGGGATGCCTTATCTGCAAAACTTGCGGTACGTCCAGATGCGGATAATGGTTATTATATAATGTACACAAAAGAAAAAACTCCTTTATGAGATTCATGAAGGAGTTTTTTCTTTCTCACTTTGCCCCCACAATGCGATGAAATCGTTCTACGATACGCTTGCCCAAATCCATACGAGTACTATCCACTTTATGAATGGCTACAGGAGTCACATCATTTTTATATTTGGCTTTACCTAAACGGATTCTCATTTTATCCGGATTACCGGAAATATTCACTCCAGCCTTAAATGGCAAAGGCGATTTCAGAATGGAAATATGATAGTTAAAATTCATATCCAGTCCTTGTTCCCCTCCTATAGCAGCCTTATAACGGTCAATGGATACCTGAAAAGGATAAACAAGAACGCTTCCGTCATTAACTACTACATTGACAGAAATACTATCAAATACATTTTTCTTTTTATTCTTGAACATCAACATCTTTGAGATTTCAGCAAAAGTCTCCCCGTCCATCAGCACCAGGCTATCCCCCTTTATATGCATAGCTGAACGTAAAGTCGGTATACGAATATTCATGTTTGAATCCAGACGCGCCTCTGCCGCCACATCAAACTGTACCCTTCCTTTAAAAGATCTCAACATGGGGACAATGGTATCCATAGAGGGTATGAAATCCACCAGTTTAGCTACATTGATATCCTTTATTTTAAAATCAAAACCAGTATATCCCCCTCTAACCGAATCTGCACGATATACCATGACCGCACTCATATCCGCATCCAGTGCACGCATATCCAGATTTCTTAAATGCAAAGTACGATTCTTTAAATCTATATCCCCGCGCACATCCTCAAATTCCATCTTGTCAAACACTACCTTCTTCAAATCCGCCTTCAATTCAAAATCAATATTACCCGGCAATACAAACAATTTCATTTCCGTAGAAGACGTTGAATCTACCTCGGCCAGCGACACCGAATCTTCAGGAAAAGAAAGTGAATTGATCAATTGGTTACAGTCAATCATCTCGGATGAAATTGCCAAATGTGCCTTCAAAACCTCGTTTTTAGTCATTGCACGATAGAGTCCCGTTACATCTCCGGTAGCAACCAAATTTGAACGACCAATCCTCATTGAAGCATTTTTTAATGTAATTTTCGGACCATCTATTGTCACGGCCGTCTTACGCATCCGCACAGGCAGAGCAAACTCAGGAGTACGCACCAACAAGCGGTCAAAGCCGATAATACCTCGGGGCAACCATAATGAGTCGCTCTTTTTTTCAGCCTTCGCTTTGATGCCTGCAACGCCAAGTGCCAATTTAGTTTCGTTGGCGCTAAAAAACAGAGAATCCGTACGCATGGAAAGACTTATTATCGGCATTACCGGATCTTGCTCACTTGGAGCAAGTGTACCGGACGCAGTAGTCTTACCGCTATATATTTTAAGAGAATCTCCCATATTCGCACGCAATTTATTCATTTCCAGTTCACATTGTAATGTTACAATCTTCGTAGTATCTTGAGGATTAGTCGAAATAACTTTAGCCTTCATCCGGTCTATTTCAGAAAAAAGTCTCTTGCTGTTTAATCTTATTTCCCTGATATCCAATTCAGCCTGCAATGTTTCGCTATCACTGAAAATAAAATCGGCATTACTCAGGAAATCAAAATCTTTTGCTGTATCTTTCAATTCAAAATCCTTCAAAGCCAACTTTCCAGCTAACTTGATACGCCCTATATCCTGTTTTTTCAAGGAAGAAAGACGACATTTCAAATTCAATCCCGCATCTAGTTTTCCCCGGATAGTTACACTTTCCTGCAAAGGAAAGGTTTTAGCCAAAGCATCCAGATCAACCGTAGATTCGGTATGAAGCGTTATGAGCGGATCTATCAATAAATCCTCCACTTTCGCATCTGCCAGAATCTCAGTATGTGCTCCTTTAAAATGAAGAATTTTCAGATTCAGGAATGAAGGGTCGTGACGCATCAGGTCAACATATGATTCGAAATCAGCAGTGAAATTATCAATATCATAAGGTAATCCTGCATACCGGGCGGATGCATCATTTATTTTGATATTCAATGATACAGCAGGAAGCTGCTTGTTTCCATAATTTCCTTTCAATGTACCATTGACTATGACTTCACCTTTCGCCGAGATTTGTCCTCGTTTTACATAAGCTTCCGGAATCATATTCAGAACTGTTTCCATGGAGGGTGCATGCAGTCCATATTTCAAATCCATACTCACTATTTTTGCAACCGTATCACGTTTCAATTCACCATTAACATCCAGCCGGATACCATTTACAGTCAATTCTGTATTTTTCAGTGTCCATAATGCGGTACGACGATCTACGTCAATATCAGTCTGCAAAGAAGTTACCACCTTATTAATCAACAATTCGCCTTGCTGCCAAAAAAGAATATTCTTATTATCAAATTCCATCCCCAAAGAAGAAACTCCTTTTGTCAACGCCAGTCTAAGACGCAGATTAGCATCATCTATACGTGAGTAAATCTCTGTATTACGGTCATCAAAAATTAAATTAGCATGCTTCAACTCAATCTGACGGATATCTATCTCACTATCAAATTTACTTTGAGAAACGGTGTCCTCCTCTACAATCAATGTATCAGAAGAAGCTTTTGCCATATCCCAATTCGCCCTTCCTGATTTATTCCGATAGGCATAGACAGAAACATTCCTTAAAGACAGATTGTGCACACTTATCTTATTTTTTAAAAGATAATCCAAAGGATTCACTGTCAGCACACATTCTTTAAATGCCAACAAAGAATCCGTCTTTTGTGGAAGGCTGTCGTTCAATACCTTGGAAACTAAAGTACCTTCATCAACTTTCAATCCGAATTTCGGGAACGTGGAAAAGAAAGTCAGTTCCACACTCTTTATTTTCAGGTCTGCATCCAATGAGCGGTTGGCAACATCCAATACTACCGGTGTTAACTTATCCGGTGTAAATACAAAATTAATTATAAAAGCTACCAGAATTAGAATAACGAACAGCAATGCTCCCATTACAATGGTACCTATCTTTAGTAATTTACGGGTCTTTTTTTTCATAAACACAAAATTAATGAAAACAACCGTGCCGTTAACTGCATTGAGTGTTAATACTATGAAATTGACCTATAAAACAAATAAAGGGGAAAGCGATTACAATGATTTTTCATTTTGAGATATGAAGTGAAAACCTTACTTTTGTTACTTCAATAAAACAGAAAAGAAAGACAATGAAAGCAACATCTATGTATATTTATCTGGAAGGCGTCAGGCTTTTCGGTCATCACGGAGTAGACCCACAAGAAACGGTGGTAGGAGCCAATTTCATCGTTGATTTGAGACTAAAAACCGACTTCACTCATGCCGCCCAAACTGATGAACTGGATGGAACTGTGAGTTATGCCGATATACATGAAACTGTAAAAGAGGAAATGAAAATTCCGTCCAAGCTCTTGGAACATGTCTGTGAGCGCATAGGACAAAGACTGTTTAACGAGTTCCCTTCCATTATAGAAATAGCCATCCGATTATCAAAAGAAAACCCTCCTATGGGAGGTGATTGCAAAAATATAGGCGTAGAAGTACATTACGTACGCTAAGAACTCGTCGGCAAAAGCATAGTTGCCTTAAAAGGGGAATTTATGGAACGTAAATGACACAAAAGACGCAAATTAATAGCTGCGCAGCATGGATATAAACCTGCCGGAAGATTAGATTTGTGTCATTTGCGTTCCAATCTAACCGATAAATTAGTATTTAACGATCAATTTCCCTGATGAATTATAATTATTTCTTCACCCTTTTACCCTTTCGTTTCTTCACCTGTTCTACAGCCTCAGATACAACTGCCTTATTTTCAAATCGCTTTGTGTAACCCGTATAGTCCGGATGAGTACGTTCATACTCCGGATCAAGAAATAGCGGACTGGAAATAATATGATCTGCCGTAGAACGGTTACAACAGAACACAATATTCTCCACCCCCGCCAGCCGGGTCAATGCCTTCACATCCGTATCGTGTGGCTGTAAAGTCATCGGATCTGTAAAGAAGAACAAATAATCTATTTCTCCTTCTACAATGCGTGAACCTATCTGCTGGTCACCACCTAAAGGACCTGATTTTAAGATAGTGATGTCCCACTCCACATCCGGATGCTTTTCTTTTAAAGCTTCACGAATCAGTGTACCGGTAGTACCCGTACAATAGAATTTATGACCGATCAATCTCTCTGAATTCCACAGAGCCCATTCTATCAAGTCCTTCTTCATGGCATCATGCGCCACCAAACCAATTTTTCTTACTAATCTGTCCATAGTCGTATTTTTTAGAAATATTGAAGCATTGTCCTTATCCATTCTAAATGGATATGAAAACAAAGTTAACAATTCTACCTACTAAAACAAAGAAAGTTGCTTTTTTCCTTCAGAATGATAAAATTTCATGTTGGCACTGATACCTAATGTTTCTATCTTATTATAAAAAAACTCATTCAGATAATGCGCATTAGGAGAAATGCATTCATAACGGTCTTCGAAATAAGTTTTATACCGCTTAGTCATTTTAGGAAAGATTTTCTCTATTTTTTCATAGAAATATTCACGGGAACCTCTTCTTAATGTCACCCCAAACATGGGAAGCACATAGGATGCTCCGGCTTCAGCTGCTTTCTCCACTATTTCCTCAATATCTTCTATAGAATCATTTATAAAAGGCAAAACAGGCATTAGTGTAACTCCTGTATATATCCCCCGATCAGACAAAATCTTCATCGCTTTAAAGCGTTCAGAAGATGTGGGTGCATTAGGTTCCAGTTTGTGTGCCAATTCATCATCCGCCGTGGTTATAGTAAAGCTAACGGCAGCATAGGTCTGCCCTATGTCTTGCAACAAGTCGGCATCACGAGTCACAAGGTCACTTTTTGTTATTACATGAACGGGAAAGTGATGCTTGGCAATGAGTTCTAACGCTCCCCGGGTCAACCTGATCTGTTTCTCCAACGGCATATAAGGATCGTTCATGGAACCGGTACCGATAGTCGCTTTTCCACGCTTCGTTTCCAACTCATGGTCCAACAATTCCAAAGCATTCTTCTTAACCGAAATTTGAGAAATATTACCTATGCCATAGCAACAGCTACGTGTATCACAATAAATACAACCATGCTGACATCCTCTATACAGGTTCATGTTATAAGCAATACCAAAAAAATTATCTTTACTTCTCAATCGTGACAGAATAGACTTTGCTTCGATAGACTTTATCTCATGAACATTCATTTAGAGCTCCTTTTCTTTTTTGATTAAATTTCACCAAACAAAGATACAGGAATTATGGTATAAAAAGAAATATAAAGAGAAGCAATTTAAAAAAGTTTCAACTGAGAAAAATGTTTTTTACCAAACAAATAATATTTCATAAGAATACTAAAATGCACTCGTTCCGATAATATTTCATCCGTAGACTTCATCATATTTTCTATACGGGAAGCTGCAAAAGAGTATCTTATATCCTCAAATTCTTTCCGCGCTTTCATAACAGCACGGGCGTTTTCCTTGTCTTTTTTCAGATAAAAAACCAAAGCAGCCACCCTGTCCAATATGCCACGCACAAAAAGTACATGTTTTAACTCCTTTTCCGGCAAATTCTTATAGAGCATCAACAGATTATTTCTGAAATTTAGAAAAGTCTTCCTCGGGTTCTCCTTTTTCAGTGTAGCTCCTCCTACATGATATGCTACACTCTGCGGAATACAGACTATCCTTTTTCCCCGGCTACGTAAACGCCAGCATAGGTCTATTTCTTCCATATGGGCAAAAAACTGACCATCCAAGCCTCCCGCCTCACGATAATCCGCCAAACGAATAAAAAGAACCGCTCCCGTTGCCCACAGTACATTCAACACGGAATTGTATTGTCCTTCATCTTTTTCAACCACATCAAAAATACGTCCCCGACAAAAAGGATATCCGTAACGGTCAATAAACCCTCCTGATGCTCCGGCATATTCAAAATAATCTTTATTACGCTGGCTTAACAGTTTAGGCTGGCAGGCCACTGTATCAGGATGAGCATCCATATAATCCTGCAAAGGTTCCAACCAATGTGGAGTAACCTCCACATCACTATTCAGTAAAACCACATATTCGGCCTCCACTTGAGCTAAAGCACGGTTGTAACCTTCGGCAAAGCCATAATTTTGATCTAATTCTATCAGGCGGACTGTAGGAAATTCCGTTCGAAGCACTTCACGCGATATATCAGTAGAAGCATTGTCTGCCACACAAATCTCAATCCCCTCTCCCACTGAATATTCAATAACAGCAGGTAGAAATTCACGGAGCATATCTGCTCCGTTCCAATTTAATATAACAACAGATACCTTTTTCATCTCTTTTCAAAATATCGCCCGATGCATGGACCAATTCATACTAAAGTACCCATCAATGCTGTACCTTCTTCATTAAAGCCACCCAATTTTACATGGACCAATTGATTATCCAACTGTTCATTATGCTCCAATTCCACACGGATATAATTATTAGTAAATCCATGCATAGGAGTTCCTGCCTTGGACTTCTCCATCAACACCCAAGCCTCTTTTCCCATATGGGAAGCATAAAAAGCCTTTATCTTTTCATCAGACAAGGCCAGCAACCTCTGACTACGGTGATGTTTTTCCTCCGGAGTCACCACATGCTCTATTTTCAAAGCCTGTGTACCGGGGCGTTCTGAATAACTGAAAACATGCAATTGTGTCACATCCAGCCCTTCGATAAAACGATAAGCATCTTCAAAATATTCCTCTGTCTCGCCACGAGTCCCCACAATTACATCCACACCGATAAATGCATCCGGCATGATTTCCTTTATTTTACGAATCTTGGAGGCAAATAATGTTGTATCATACCGCCGTCTCATTAATTTCAACACCTCATCACTTCCCGACTGCAAAGGGATATGGAAATGCGGCATAAATGCACGTGAACGAGATACATATTCTATTATCTCATCCGTCAGTAAATTAGGTTCAATGGAAGAAATACGATAACGCTCAATCCCTTCTACCTGATCCAAAGCCTTTACCAGATCAAAGAAATTTTCACCCGTTGTTTTTCCGAAATCTCCAATATTCACTCCGGTGATTACAATTTCTCTTCCTCCCTCAACCGCTGCCCGACGTGCCTGTTCCACAATCTCTTCAATGCACCCGTTACGGCTACGGCCACGGGCAAACGGAATGGTACAATAGGAACAGAAATAATCACAACCATCCTGTACTTTCAAAAAATAACGGGTACGATCGCCTCTGGAACACGACGGTGAGAAACTGCGTATGTCTTTGGTAGCTGTAGTAATCGCCTCACCCTGAGTATGTTTTTCCAGATTTCCCAAGTAATTCATCAGCTCCCCCTTTTGTTCTGCTCCCAGTACCACATCCACACCTTCTATGTTGGCTACCTGATCGGGCTTTAACTGGGCATAACACCCTGTCACCACCACATAAGCACCCGGATGCTGTTTAACCAGACGATGAATCGCCTGACGGCACTTCTTATCTGCCACTTCAGTCACAGAACAAGTATTAATCACACAGATATCGGCTTTTTCACCTTTGCGCACTGTCCGTATACCCGCTTCTTTCAGCGTCTTACCGATAGTTGAGGTTTCTGAAAAATTCAATTTGCAGCCTAATGTATAATAAACGGCCGTTTTATCTTGGAAAATTGTCGTATCAATCATACCTTTTTTATCTAATTAGCGGACAAAGGTACATATTATTCTGCTTAAATTCTTTAGAATACCAATAATTATGCTTATTTTTGCACATTACATCAAAAATTGTGCAATGATAAAAGAGAACTTTATCAAGCTATACGAGAATAGCTTCAAAGAAAACTGGGATCTACCCTGTTACACAGATTATGGTGAAGATACCACGTTTACATATGGACAAGTGGCAGAAGAAATTGCCAAAATACACTTGTTATTCCAACATTGTAGTCTGCGCCGTGGCGATAAAATATCCATTATAGGTAAAAATACTTCCCGTTGGTGCATTGCCTATCTGGCAACTGTCACTTATGGAGCCATTGTAGTGCCTATTTTGCAGGATTTCAAACCAAATGATGTTCATCATATCGTAAATCATTCCGAATCTACTTTCCTGTTTACCAGTGACAATATATGGGAAAATTTGGAAGAAGAAGCATTGAGCGGCTTACGAGGCGTGTTCTCTCTGACCGATTTCAGATGCCTGCATCAGCGTGACGGGGAAACCGTCCAAAAATTCATAAAAAACATAGATGCAGCAATGAATAAGAACTACCCTAAAGGTTTCCATAAAGAAAACATCAATTATACGGAACTTTCAAATGAGAAGATCATGCTGCTGAATTATACCTCAGGCACTACCGGATTCAGCAAAGGGGTAATGATTACAGGTAACAACCTGGCAGGAAATGTTACCTTCGGCATCCGTACGGAGCTTTTAAAAAAAGGAGAAAAAGTACTTTCTTTCCTCCCCTTGGCACATGCCTACGGATGTGCTTTCGATTTCCTGACCGCCACTGCTGTAGGTACGCATGTCACTTTATTAGGCAAAACGCCTTCTCCTAAAATCCTTATGAGAGCTTTTGAAGAAGTGAAACCTAATCTTATCATTACTGTACCACTAGTTATAGAAAAAATTTATAAGAATGTCATTCAGCCACTCATCAACAAACGAAGTATGAAGTGGGCACTCAATATACCTCTATTGGATAACCAAATTTATACACAGATCCGAAAAAAGCTGATTGATGCATTGGGAGGACGATTTAAAGAAGTTATTATCGGAGGAGCTGCCATGAATCCGGAAGTTACCGAATTTTTCTACAAGATAAAATTCCCTTTCACTATCGGTTACGGAATGACCGAATGTGCTCCACTAATCAGCTACGCTCCCTGGAATGAATTTATCCCGGGCTCTGCCGGAAAGATTTTGGATATTATGGAAGTACGAATTGATTCGGAGGACCCTTACAATATCACAGGAGAAATCCAGGTACGTGGTGAAAACGTGATGAAGGGTTATTATAAGAATGAAGAGGCTACCTGTGAAGTATTTACTGAAGACGGCTGGTTAAAAACAGGCGATTTGGGTACAATAGATGCCAACGGATTCATTTATATACGTGGACGAAGCAAAACCATGCTCCTAAGTTCCAATGGACAAAATATCTTCCCCGAAGAGATAGAATCCAAACTAAACAATATGCCATTTGTCCTGGAAAGTTTGGTGATAGAGCGCAACAAGAAACTGGTGGCTTTGGTTTATCCTGATTACGACAGCTTGGATAGTTTGGGGCTCAACACTCCTGAAAATCTGAAAACAGTGATGGATGAAAACTTGAAGAATCTGAATAAATTAGTAGGGAGTTATGAACAAGTAAGCAAAATACAGCTCTATCCCACTGAATTTGAAAAAACTCCCAAGAAAAGCATCAAGCGTTTCTTGTATAATAGCATTGCAGAACAATAAATATGTTGTAAAACATGCTATCAATCAGTAGAATAGGTTGTATAACATAAAAAATTAGAAAAAAAGTTGTTCTTTTTGGTACAACGTATTGAAAAAGTATATACCTTTGCATCGTTTTAAGAAAGCAACATTAGTATTACAGATTTAAAAAGCAAAGAAAATGAAAAAATTAGTATTTTTGTTCGTAGCATTCGTAGCTGTTTCTTTCGCATCTTGCGGAAACAAAGCTGCAAATAACAACGCTGAAGCAACTGACTCAGTTGCAGTAGTAGAAGAAGCTGCTGTTGTAGAAGAAGTTGTAGTAGATTCAGCTGCTTGTTGTGATTCTACAGCTGCTTGCTGTGACTCTACTAAGGCTGAATAATTTCAGTACGAACACTAGAGAGAATTGAAAGTCTGCCGTGCGAAAGCACAACAGACTTTTTTTTGTGCCTTTACCTCTCCCTTTCTGCCAACATTCCATTGTTTTACAATACAAATTATCTACTTTTGTCTCTCAAACCACAAACAAAAGCATGATATGAAAAAGACAAATCTAAAAGAGATATTTCAAAACTGGAAGTTGGGAAACTATTTCCGTGAATTATCTATTGTTATTGCTGGTGTATTTATCACTCTTGCCGGAACTGATTTCATAAGCAGTGCCTCACAAGAGAAGCAGATAAAAGAAAGTATGCAAATGATAAAAATGGAATTAGAAGAGAATTTGAAAAGTATCAATCAGGCCGAAGCCGCATATTTAAATGAGATTAATTTCTTCCGATTGCTAATGCAAAAACAGGATTCACTTCAAACCCTCAAAGCTTCTATTTTAGAAGACAATACCAATGCTCCTTTTGTTTCACAAAATCTTGAATATTCAGAAGATGCATTAGAAGTATTGAAAAACTCAGCGCTGATGCAACAGATATCTGACAAACAGTTTATTTTAAAGCTTTTACAGGCCTATAAGGCATGCAGAAAAATAAATGAAGAGAACAAAAATTATTATACATACAAGCAAGAACATGTGGTACGTTACATGTCTAGCAAAGCCGCCTACAGACTAAATAATGCCATCTATAAAGACATCTACGAGGTATGGGAAGCCTATCTGCAAAATCCGGATATCCGGCAACTCATTATGTATACTCCAAATACCTTTGATGAAAATCCTTTTTCCACTCCTCAAAAAGTTATAAAAGAAACGATTTAATTAATAAATCAAACATATTAAAAGAAAAAGCCCGGCTCTCACGAACCGGGCTTTTTCAGCATCATTATACTTTAAAGTATTTACAGATTTTATTCAGCAACTACTTCGAATGGAATTTCTACAGAAACTTCCTTGTGAAGTTTAACGATAGCTTTGTAAGAACCGACTTCTTTCACAGTATCTTTCACAACGATAATCTTTCTGTCAACCTTGTGGCCCATTTTTTCCAATTCTTCAGCGATCTGGATGTTGCTAACAGAACCAAAGATAGTACCTGTAGCACTTACTTTAGTAGCAATAGTCAAAGTTACATCCTTCAACTGTTCTGCGATAGCTTCAGCATCTTTCTTGATCTTTTCCAATTTGTGAGCGCGTTGTTTCAACTCTTCTGCCAACATTTTCTTAGCAGCTGGTGAAGCAATCACAGCCTTACCAGTCGGAATAAGATAGTTACGACCGTAACCTGACTTCACAGTTACAATATCATTCTTGTAGCCTAAGTTAACTACGTCTTCTTCAAAAATTATTTCCATACTTATTCCTCCTTATTATTTCATCATGTCAGTTACAAATGGAAGTAACGCCAAGTGACGTGCTCTTTAACAGCCTGCGCAATACGACGTTGGAACTTCAAAGAAGTACCTGTAATACGGCGAGGAAGGATCTTACCCTGTTCATTCAAGAATTTCTTCAAGAATTCAGGATCTTTGTAATCAATGTACTTAATACCCACTTTTTTTGAAACGGCAGTATTTTTTCTTCTTAACGTCTACTGAGGGCGGAGTTAAATATCTGATTTCTGATTGTTGCTGTGCCATGATTAATCCTCCTTTTTAGTTGATTTAACATTTCTTCTCTTAGCAGCATATTCAGCAGCGTATTTATCCATTCTGAAAGTCAGGAAACGGATGACACGTTCGTCACGACGGAAGTTAATTTCTAACTTTTCGATAACCTGCGGTTCTGCTTTGAACTCTATCAGCTGATAAAAACCAGTTGATTTCTTCTGGATGGGTAAGCCAGCTTCTTCAAGCCCCAGTTTTCTTCATTGATAATCTCTGCACCTTCTGCAGTCAGAATACCTTTGAATTTTTCTACCGCTTCCTTCATCTGAACATCAGATAAAACGGGAGTTAAAATGAAAACGGTTTCGTATTGATTCATACTACGTTAATTAAATTATTAAATTAAAATTTCAAATGCGAGTGCAAAAGTAGACATTTTATCTTAATCTACAAAGAGTTATCACTATTTTCTTTTAAAAATATAGTTTCATCTTACAATTAATCTGCCTTTTTGTATTTTTTACCTGTGAAAAACAAGTTATATCCGACAAGAATCGTATCTTTGCAAAGTTGTTTAAACAATAATTCCATGATAGAACAATTTAGCTTTGATATCCAATTAATATTTGCCATATTGAATGGCAAAGTATCTGCCGCCATTAACCGGAAACTGAGCCGGAACTTCCGCCAGAATGGAGTGGAAATCACCCCCGAACAGTGGACAGTTCTCCTTTTCCTATGGAAAAAGACGGTGTAACACAACAAGAGCTTTGTAATGCCACTTTTAAAGACAAACCCAGCATGACCCGCTTGATTGACAATATGGAACGCCAACATTTGGTAGTCCGCATTGCCGATAAAAGAGACCGACGTACCAATTTGATACATTTGACTAAAACCGGCAGGGAACTGGAAGGAAAAGCACGCTTCATCGCAAACAAGACATTGAAAGAAGCATTGCAAGGATTAACGCTGGAAGAACTGAAAGTCAGCCAAGATGTATTAAGAAAGGTATTCACCAACATCAAAGACTAAAGTTTTTCGATGTTTTCATCTTTTTTTCCTAAAATAATTTCCATGATAAAAGAATTATGCTTTAATTTGTACACAAGAATAAATATAATCTATTAATAAAATACACACATGAAAAGCTTACTTAAGAATTTAGGTCTGATACTGATGATCATCGGTGCCGCTATTTTAGTCGGTGTTTTCTTTACCGGGAGTGCAGCAATTAACGATAACGGTGTTTTAGGTGGAAGTGCCGCTCTTATTGTTATTGGTCTAATTGTTTATATTGTATTAAACAAACGCATTGTTGATTAAAGTATAAGAGAACAAAAATAAAAAAGCCCGGAACATTCGTTTCGGGCTTTTTTATTTCATCTATTTTAGCCAACCTTATTCTACTTCCGGAGTAATCAGTTTATAACCCTTTCCGTGAATATTGATAATTTCGATAGAGTCATCTTCTTTCAGATGCTTACGCAACTTAGTGATATACACATCCATGCTTCGTGCATTGAAATAGTTATCATCAATCCAGATAGTCTTCAATGCGAAATCACGCTGTAGAATTTCATTGGCATGAGCGCAAAGCAAGCCCAGTAATTCAGATTCCTTAGTCGTCAGCTTAGTCTGTTTGCCATCAATGGCCAGAATTTGCTTCTGGGTATCGAAAGTGAAACGACCAATCTTGTAGATGTTGCTTTCCTTATTTCTCTTACACGTACACGACGTAAGATAGCTTCGATACGGAAAGTCAACTCTTCCATGCTGAACGGTTTAGTGATATAGTCGTCCGCACCAATCTTGAAACCTTCCAGGATATCTTCTTTCAATGTTTTAGCAGTCAAGAAGATGATAGGAATTTCAGCATTAGCCTGACGAATTTCCTGTGCCAAAGTAAAACCGTCTTTCTTCGGCATCATCACATCCAATACACATAAGTCGTATTTGTTCTTAAGGAAAGCTTTGTAGCCTGCCTCACCATCCGGGCAAAGTTCGGCCGAGTAGCCTTTTGCCTGCAAATATTCTCTCAATAGCATGCCAAGATTCTCATCATCTTCGCATAACAAGATACGCAATTTCTCGTCCATATTATTCATTTTTTAATAAAGGTAATACAATTATAAATTTAGTTCCTACATTCAATTCACTCTCGGCACGTATAGTACCTTTGTGATCTTGAATTATTTTCTTCACATAAGCCAGCCCCAAACCAAAAACCTTTCACATCGTGCAGGTTGCCGGTATGCACACGATAGAACTTATCAAATATCTTCTTCAGGTTCTCTTTCTTGATGCCTATACCATTGTCCTGAATAGAGATATAAAGTTTACCTGATTCATTCCAGGTACGTACATTCAGCAGCAGTTCACCTTCCGGTTTTTTATATTTCACCGCATTGTCCAGCAAGTTTGAAAACAACATTCGTAAAATGCATCTCGTCTACAAATATATCCGGATTTACCGCATCCAGATTCGAAGTAATTTTACCGTTGTATTTCTCCACCTTCAATGTAAAGGTATTAACCACACCGGCTATCAAATCATTTGCATTCACTTCTTTCATCTTCAGCGTTGCCTTCTGCTTCTCGAACATAGACATCTGCAATACTTTTTCTACCTGGAAACGCAAGCGTTTCGTCTCGTCATTAATCACTCCCGATATGTGCTGGAACATGGCAGGGGATTTTCCTACTGCCGGGTCCTTCAACATCTGAGCCGCCAACGATATGGTAGAAATAGGCGTCTTGAACTCATGTGTCATATTGTTTATGAAGTCATTCTTTATTTCGGTCAACTTCTTCTGACGGAAGATGATATAGATAGTAAAGATGAACGTCACAAGCAATACGAATGTGAAGATCAGTGACGGGATCATAAATTTAACAGAACTGAATATGTAACTGTTCAATGTAGGGAAGTGAATATTTACTGTTGCCATACGCGCAGGAGGATCATTTTTAAATAAAACCTGCGGATAAGTATTTTCACTACCCTCTTTGGTATAATCCGGGCAATGGTAAACTTCCGTTCCGTCACGGTCTGTCACCGTAAAATGATAAGGAATATCAATCCCATTATTCAACAATTCTGTTTTTAAGAACAAATCCAACTGCTAAAGTTGATTCTTTTGTTCAACGGTTTGTCACTAGCAGTATACAAAATGTTATAGACCACTTCGTCCAGCAATGCACGCTGGTACACATATCTGTCTTTAATTATTTCCTGCAAGGCTCTTGAAGTCTGCGGAATGTTCTTACCAGTCGAAATAATCGCTTTAGGAATATTTGAGGGGCGGTTCGCACTGAACCTCATCTTCAATTCAAAAGTTGAGTAACCATTCAATCCGTCGAAGTGATGGAATATTCATGAGTATGGGCTACCACATCGCTGCCTTCCTCTCCCTTATTCCCGCCAGACTCTTCTTTGGATAACTGCGCCGCCTTTTCCGTAGCAATTGCGTCATCTTCAAGATACTTTTTAGTTTCCACCAACTCAATATTTCGACACGCCTGAACTAAGCTGCGCTGAACCGATTCGTCGAATTGTCCCTTGCGCATTTTCACCATTTCTTCAATATAGCTTACCTGCAAATACAATAAGCTGAGAAATGACAGTCCCATTACAATACCTAATACCCAAATAGTAGACTTTTTCATGCCAGCAAAATTAAAAGCGTTAAATCTCATTACATAACAGATTAACCAAATTAAACGGCTATTCTCTATAATTAACCGAAAAAGTCATTTAAGCTAAGATTCTGACTACTATAACAAAATTAACGCAACTTGGTTTGCAAAAATAATAAAAAATTAAGTTCACAACAAAATAATAAACCTAAAAGTTTAAGTTCCCTTAAATAAAAAGAGGTGTATTTTTAACGAAATACACCTCTTCTAAGTATGAAATCTTACACTTCAATTAATCATCTTTATTTTCTTTAGCCTCAAATTCCTTCATTAATTTATCTTGTACATCCGTCGGAACCAATTCATAGCTGGCAAACTTCATTATAAATGAAGCACGACCACCTGTCAAAGAGCTCAGAGAAGTAGAATAAGAAGACATTTCTTTCAGAGGCACTTTAGCAACCAGTTTTTCATAACCGCTTTCACTGCTCATACCCATAATCATACCGCGACGACCTTGTAAATCACTCATTACATCGCCCATTTTATCACTGGGAACAAAAACTTCGACGTCATAAATCGGCTCCAGAATCTTGGGTCCTGCATTCTTAAATGCTTCACTGAACGCATTACGTCCTGCAAGCATAAACGAGATTTCATTGGAATCTACCGGGTGCATCTTACCGTCATATACAATTACACGTACATCCCGTGCATAGGAACCCGTCACGGACCTTGTTCCATACGACTCATAATACCTTTCAAAATAGCCGGCAAGAAACGGGCATCAATAGAACCACCCACAATGCTGTTAATAAAGATTAATTTGCCACCCCATTCCAACGGAACTTCCTCAGTGCCTTTCACATTTATCTTGAATTCCTGACCATTAAACTTATATGTTTCGGGTACAGGCATACCTTCATAATAAGGTTCAACAATAAGGTGAACTTCACCGAACTGACCCGCACCACCCGACTGCTTTTTGTGACGATAGTCGGCACGAGCTGCTTTTGTTATTGTCTCGCGGTATGGAATCTTAGGCTCTTCAAACTTGATCTGCAACTTTTCATTATTTTCCAGGCGCCATTTCAACGTACGAAGATGAAATTCCCCTTGTCCGTGTACAATGGTTTGTTTCAATTCCTTAGACTGTTCTACTTCCCAAGTAGGATCTTCTTCACGCATACGGTTCAGGATAACCATCATTTTTTCCACATCGGCTTCATTGACCGGCTTGATGGCACGAGAATATTTAGCATTAGGATACTTAATGAAATTGAATCGGTTTTCGCAGTCTTTACCATTCAAGGTGTTTCCTGTTTTAACATCTTTCAGTTTCACCGTACAACCTATATCACCGGCTACCAGCTCTTGCACCGGAATACGGTTGGCACCTGCACAAACAAAAAGTTGTGCTATACGTTCCTTGGAACCACGGTCGGCATTAGTCAAGTCATCTCCTTCATGTACCTTGCCACTCATTACTTTAAAGTACTGAACACCACCAATATGTGGTTCAACAGCAGTCTTGAAAAAATAAAGAGAAGTAGGACCATTTGCATCGGGAGGAACAGAACACCACGCGTATTGTGAACCACCGGCATATCTGATACGAACGGAACAACATTGCCCAAGAACTCCATCAGACGACGGACACCCATATCCTTACCTGCACATACGCAGAATACGGGGAACATGCCACGTGCAGCCAAACCTTTACGGATACCTTCACGCATTTCGTCTTCAGTCAACGATTCCGATTCGAAGAATTTTTCCATCAATGTCTCATCATTTTCAGCGGCAGCTTCTACCAAAGCTTTATGCATTTCCAATGCTTTTTCCTTTTCAGAATCAGGAATATCTTCGATAGTAGGAGCACCTCCTTCAGGACCCCATGAATATTTCTTCATCAACAGCACGTCAATGAGTTCATGGAAATTAGGACCTGTTTCGAGGGGATATTGCACGGGAACTACCTTGGAACCATAAATATTCTTCAACTGTTCCAGCACGTTATCGTAGTCACATTTTTCATTATCGAGTTGATTTACCAGAAAGATAACCGGTTTACCCAGTTTCTCGGTGTAACGGAAATGGTTCTGAGTACCGACTTCGGGACCATATTGTCCATTCAGCAATAAGACAGCTGTATCTGTCACATTCAGTGCAGTCATTGCAGCACCTACAAAGTCATCACTACCGGACAGTCAATTATATTTAGTTTCTTTCCGTTCCATTCTACATGATAAACGGTAGAGAACACTGAATAACCATACTCTTGCTCTACCGGAAAATAATCACTAACCGTGTTTTTGGCAGTTATTCTGCCACGACGTTTTATAATACCACTCTCAAAGAGTAAAGACTCTGTGAGGGTGGTTTTACCTGAGCCATCATTGCCAAGAAGTGCAATGTTTTTAATTTCGTTAGTCTGATATACTTTCATGATATCTAAGGTTTAATTATTAACAAACGGATATGTGTTTCATATCTCCTAAAAATGTGGAGCGCAAATTAGAAATAAAGAGAAAAAAAGCAACTTAAAGAGAGGTGTTACTAAACTATGTTTTACGACAGGTTGTTAAGAAATCATAGGCTTATGTCTTCACATTCTTGGCGTTAGTAGGCTTTAATTTGTCTGATAAGCCCTTTTTTATAGCTTTGCTGAAAATTATAAATTTATGGCAGGTATTTATCTTCATGTTCCTTTTGCAAACGACGTTGCATTTATTGCGATTTCTTCTCTACTACTCAAAGCGAGAGAAAAACAGAATACGTGCATACATTATGCAGTGAACTGGAAATGCGAAAAGAGTACCTTGGCGGTGAAACGGTTGAAACCATTTATTGGGGAGGAGGCACTCCTTCTCAGCTTGACAAAGAAGACTTTGAGACTATCTTCTCCTATATATATAGGAACTATTCCATCAGCAGGCATCCCGAAATAACCCTTGAAGCCAATCCTGACGATCTGACCCCGGACTATATCGCTATGCTCCGTACCCCTACCCTTCAATCGGCTGAGTATGGGCATTCAGACTTTTAACGAATCCATTTTGAAAGTACTGCAACGCCGTCACACCGCCCGGCAAGCCATCGAAGCTTTCCAGAACTGCCGTGCCGCCGGATTTCAGAATATCAGCATTGATCTGATGTATGGCCTGCCGGAGAAACCTTATCAACCTGGCAACAAGATTTGGATCAAGCCCTTTTATTACACCCCGAACATATATCCGCCTATCACCTGATATACGAAGAAGATACCGTATTGTGGAAGCTGCGTGAACAGCATAAAGTGGAAGAAGCGGATGAGGATTTAAGCGTTTCCTTATTCAGCACACTGATAGACCGGCTGACCTCCGAAGGGTACGATCATTATGAAATTTCCAATTTCTCGCTGCCGGGCCTTTACTCACGCCACAATTCCAGTTACTGGACAGAGAAAAAGTATTTGGGCTGCGGTCCTTCCGCCCACTCATATAATGGCGTTTCCCGCCAATGGAATATCGCCTCACTGGATACATATATGAAAGGAATCTCCGCAGGGGCACCCGTTTTCGAAATAGAAGAATTGGATTTATATACCCGATATAATGACTTTGTCATTACCCGCATCCGCACGGAATGGGGAATGCCACTTTCAAAACTACGTGATGAATTTGGAGAAAAGTTATACGACTATTGTCTTCGCATGGCTGCTCCGCATTTAAAGCAAGGTACATTGGAACTTGTCAATGATGTATTGAGACTCACCCGCAAAGGCATCTTTATTTCTGACGGAATCATGAGCGACATGCTTTGGACAGAATGAAAAGAATATCATTTG
>JARCFY010000298.1:0-27011 GCA_029233225.1 Lepidodactylus listeri | reverse complement strand
GCCCAGAAATCCCTTGTGCGCGCCCGCCAGTTCCCAGGCGCGGGTCAGGGCCAGGCTGGAACGCTCCTTGGGCGGCATGCCCGAACCCGTGTCCGTGACGGTGAAGAGCAGATGCCCGGCATCGGCGCTTTCCGGCACGCGGCGCACCGAAAAATGCACGGCTCCGTGTTTGGTGGCGCGTACCGCGCTTTCCAGCAGCAGGCAGAGGGTTTCGTTCAGAGCCCCGGCTTCGCCCTCGTACATATGGCCCAGATGGGGCGGCATGTACCAAGCCAGGCCGATGCCCGCGCTTTCCGCCGCCGGAGCCACGGCGTCATGGGCTTCGCGCATCAGATGCTGCAGATTGAAAGGCGCGGCGTCTTCGGTGGTGGGCCGTTCCTGATTCAATTGTTTGGGATTGCTGACAATATCCGCCATCTGGCGGGCCGCGCCCAGCATGTTTTCCGCGTATTGGCGTACTGCCGGAGGGAGGGCGCAATGGCCCAGAGCCGCGCCTTCCCGCATCAGGCGGTCCAAGGGCAGGCGCAGCGCGTCTTCCAGAAGATTGGGCGGAAAGTTGGGCGAAAGATCGGAGAGCAGACCGGCGTGCGGCGCGGTCTGAGGATCAGAGCGCGCGGCGGATGCGTCCGCCTCCGAATCATCCGAGGGCATGGGCGGTCCCGGCGGGATCAGCCGCAGATTGGGATCGTCCAGAGGCTGGTCCAGGGTGATGGTGCCGTCGGCCTCTCTGCGCACGGCCTTGGCCGCCGTGGAGTCGGCCTGTGCAACGGCCGTGTCGTGCGGGGCCCTGGTGGCGGCGATGATCAAAGCACTGAGAGCCGTGCCCCAGAGTGGGGCGGAGGCCAGGAGGTTGGGGGCAAAGCCGCTGTCCAGGCCCAGCATGCCCCCGGCCACAAAGAGCGGCGGCAGAAGGCAGCCCAGCAGAAAACGCTTGGCTCCGCCCAGGCCCATGATCCAGGCTCCCAGGGCGGTGGGTACGAAAATCAGGGTGCCCAGGGGCCAGAGATCCAGATAGCGGGTCAGCCAGCCGAAGTTCGGGACCAGAGGCAGCAGGGCCAGGACCGCGCCGGGCAGGGAGAGCAGGAGGAGCTGGATGTCCAGAGCGCGCGAACGCTCACGGGTACGCATCAGATGGCGGCCCACATGGGGCAGCAGCATCAGGGCCACACCCGGCGCCAGCACGGCCCCGGACTCGCCCAAGCCGATATGGCCGGAACCGGAGGCGGGCATGCCCATGAGGCCTTGACCCAGGGCCACGCCCACGTACAGGGCCGTCCAAACGCGCCACTGGCCCTTTTCGGACAGGCCGCGCAAAAGGCAGAGCAGCATGACCACGCCCAAGGCCAGAATGGCCGCTGTGCGCGACAGACTGCCCCAATTGGTGGCCGCGTCCTGCGGGGTGCGCAGCATGGGCGCGAACCACAGGCCGGGCAGACCGTCCAGGCGGATATAGCAGGTCAGAGGTTCCTTGCCCGCCTCGGGCAGAAGCAGCACATTACGCTGGGCCGGGCTGGATTCGCGCCATTCCAGCGCGCCGCTCAGGCTGTTGGACACGGGTTCATAAAGCATGGGCATGCCGGGCACGCTTTCGCCCATGTCCAGCAAGAGCGTGGCGGGCCGGGCGCCCTCCGGCAGGGGAGCCAGGGTGAAGCGCAGCCACATGACCCCGGTTTCGCGCGGCAGATCCTTGAGCGCCAGAGGCCGATAGTCCCCGGCCTTGTCCGGAGCGGCGGCTTCCTCCACATCCATGGTGCCGGTTTCATCCAGCAGATAGTCGAGGTAGGGCAAAAGGGGCGTGCTGGACGTGGTGGGCGCGGCGGGCAGCATGGTCTGGGCCGGGGCGCCGCCCCAGCCGAAGCAGAGCGCGCAAAACAGAAGAACAGCGGCCGAAACCCGGAAACGGGCCGTGCCGGAAAAAACATATGCCATAGTGTTTCCGCCTGTCATATAACTTTGCATGAACGCCGCGCGGTTCCGTCTCCGCGTGACGTCCGGCGAGCCGTTACGGGCTTAAACCGGAGCAACGCTGCAACGCCGGGCGTTCAACGTTGCGTGCGGTATCCGCGCGTCCGCCGGGCAGCGCGGGCATCATCTCTGACAGCCCTAATGCAGATGCTTGATCAATTCGGACACCGGCTGCCCGTCCGGCGAACGCGCGCCGGGATTGGCCTTCAGCAGGCTTTGCCAGGCCTGCACGGCTTCGTCTTTGCGGTGCAGATCGTAATAAAGCACCACGCCCTCGTTGAACAGGGCGTTTTCATGGCCGGGCCGGGCGGCCGAGGCCTTGCGGAAGCTGTCCACGGCCTGTTCGTAGGCTCCGGCCTCGCGGTACATGATGCCCAGATCCGTAAGCACGTCGGGATTGCCCGGCGCGAAAGTCAGGGAACGCTCATAGGCCGAGATGGCCTGTTTGGCCTGGCCCGTGTCGAAATACAGATTGCCCAGGGCCGCCCAGCGGGCGGCGTCCTTGGGATCGGCCAGCAGGGTTTTTTCCAGCTCGGCAATTTTTTGGGCCAGTTCCGGGGGCATGGGCGGCGGATTGTCCTGCGCGGGCCTGGCCGCCTGCTGGGCCGCGGGAGCGGGAGGCGCGGCTTCCGGCTGCGCCGTGGCGGGGTGGGTCGTAACGGCCGGGCCGTGACCGTTGATCAGGCCGGGCAGCAGGCCGCCCAGATACAGGCCCAGCGCCAGCGTCAGCAGCATGCCCATGATGCAGGTGCTTTTGCGCACCATGCCGGAAGGCGCGGCCTCCGAAGAGGCTGCGGGAGATGCACTGCCAAGGGCGTCGGGAGTGGGGCGCGTCAGCGCGTCGCGCGGCGAAGCCGCTTCCGTTTCAGGACTTTTCTTGCTTTTACGGCGGGCCATAAGCTCCTCAATAATGTGGGGGGGCGCGGTCAAAGTCTTTGCGGTCAACCTACAACCTGAAAAAAAAAGAGGCAAGCCCGCAACTTATGGTCAAGAAGCGGGCCTGGCAACTGCGGCATCGACGGGAGGCGGTTCAGGGTCGCGCGTCCTTCCCATTGTTTTTTTTTGCCTTTTTATCCATCTTGTCCTGCCGGACCGGCTGATCCGGCGTGTTGTTTTCCGCGCCGCCGGCATGGGACAGCGGGGCTTTTTCCAGCTCCTCGCGGATGCCCTTCTTGAGATCCTCACCGGCCTTGGGGTCATGCAGGCCCGCGCTGAGATGTTCCACGCCGCGCGCCGGGTCGTTGAGGAAATGGATGTAGAGCACGCCCAGGCTGTAACGCACCGAGGCGTTGTCATGCAGGGCCACCACTTTTTCCAGAAGTTCGGCGGCTTCCTTGTGCTTGCCCTGGTTGTGCTTGATGACGCCCAACAGATAGAGCGGTTGGGGATTGTTCACATCCAGGGTGCTGGCGCGCTGGGCGAAAGTCTCGGCGGCCTCCCAGTTCTGGGCGGTCATCAGGGCTTCGACCAGGTGGACCAGGGCGTCCACGTTTTGGGGATTTTTGGCGACTTCCTGCATGAGCGCGCCGATGGCGTCGCCGCCCATGCCCGCCGGAGCCTGGGGCGCGGGCTGCACATGCACGGTGATCTGCGGATGCTTGAAGCGTTCCGTAAGGGAAATCACCAGCATGGCCGCCAGACTCAGAGCCAGCAGCAGGGCCAGCGCGCGCGCCGGAGTGTTGAGCTTGGGCAGATCAGTCATGGTTGAGCATCTCCCATTGGCTCAGGCGGGCCGCCAGAGCGCGCTGCTGCGCGGCCAGAAAGGCCAGATACGCGCCGAGGCCGATCCAGACGGCGGCATTGGCGATGACGATCCAGGTGAGGGTATCCATACTTGTCCTCCGAGGGAGAGTTCGCTGCGGCGTTTACGCCGCCGGGTTGTCGGCATTGGCCGCCAATGCGTCGAGGCGGGCGCGTAAATCGAGCTGGCGTTTGCGCAGCCAGACCAGCCCGGCCCAGAGCAGACCGAAAGAAAGCACGCAGGCAATGACCGTCATCTTCATTTCCGGCTCCAGGCCGCCGCCCTTGGCCGCGAAAACCGCCGGATGGATCGAGCGCCAGATCCGGGCCGAAATGAAGACCAGAGGCACGTCCAGAAAGGCCACCACGCCCACCACGGCGCAGACCAGGCTCTTGCGCTGCGGCGGCAGATCCAGGCCGCGCAGCACCAGATAGCCCGCATAGACGAACCACATGATCAGGGTGGTGGTCAGGCGCGGGTCCCAGGTCCACCAGACGCCCCAGGACTTGCGCGCCCAGAGCATGCCGGTGACCAGGGCCAGGCCGCTGAGCAGCACGCCCACCTCGGCGGCGGCGGCGCAGAGTCTGTCCGCGCCGGGCGCGCGGCGCAACAGATAGGCGATGGAACCCAGAAAGACCGTGAAAAAGCTGATCAGCGCCCACCAGGCCAGGGGCAGGTGGATGTAGAAGATTTTCTGGATCAGACCCAGAGTGGCCTCTTCCGGGGCATAGACATAGATCAGCCACTGGCAGCAGGCAAAGGCCAGTCCGCCCAGCAGGGCCAGGAGTTGCGGCATTTATTCGTCCCCCGTGTAGATGAAGCTGAACAGCAACAGACCGGCCCCCAGAAAGACCGCGTCAAAGGCGCAGGCCACGCCCAACCAGCCGCCGGGCCCGTCCGGGGAGGCGGCCCCCAGCGTCTGCGCGCCCACGCCGATACCGGCCAGCAGCAGGGGCGTGAGCAGCGGAAAAAGCACGATGCTCAGCAGGGATTCGCGCGCCGCCTGCCCCTGGGCCAGAGCCCCCAGCAGGGAACCCAGGGCGCACATGCCCAGATCCACCAGCAGCAGGGCCGCCAGGCCCGGCAGCGGCGGCCCGCCCAGCTCCTGGCCCAGAAAAATCACGGACGCGGGCAAAAAGATGACCTGGGCCAGCAGCAGCAGGGTCAGGCCCGCCGCCGCCTTGCCCAGCCAGACGCCCTGGATGGGGGCGGGGCAGAGCAACAGGCCCAGGCGGGCGTTGTTGGCCTCTTCCAGGGCGTAGAGCTGGTTGAAGATCAGCACCTGGCAGAAGGCCGAACTCAGCCAGAACACGGCGGCGGCGGCCTGCGGGCTCATGCGCTCGCCGATGCCCTGGGAGAGGCTGAACACGAAAAGCAGCAGCAGGCCCAGCAAAAGGGCCTGGATCAAACCGCTGCCCCTGGCCAGGGTCAGGGAGAGATCCTTGCGGGCCACGGCCAGGGTCAGGCGCAGCATGCCGGGCCTCCCCTATCCGCCTTATCCGTATTGTCCGCGGCAGCTGTGTCCGGCGCGGGATGAAAGCCCGTGAAGTCCGAGGGCGCGCCGTCATAGACCAGTTTGCGCTCCGCCAGGGCCAGCAGGCGGTCGGCCAGGGGCGCGTCCCCGGCCAGATCGTGGCTGATGAGCACCACGCAGGCCCCACGCTGCCGGGCGTCCCGTACCTCACGGCGCAGCAGGGCCAGGGAGGCCGCGTCCAGCCCGGTGCCCGGCTCGTCCAGCAGCAGGAGGTCCGGCTCAATCATGAGCACCCGCGCCAGGTTCAGGCGCTGGGCCATGCCGCGCGAAAAAACGCCCGCGCGCTCGTGGGCGTGGGCGGCCAGGCCCACCCGCTCCAACCCGGTCAGCAAGTCGGACCGGGACAGGCGCAGGCCGTGGGCCGTGCGCCAGAAAGCCAGATTCTCCAGTGCCGTGAGGCCGGGGTAGAGAAAGGTGGCGTGCCCGAGATAGCCCAGGCGGAGGCCGCCGGAACGCGTGCCGGATTCCGCCTGCCGCACGCGGCCCGCGCTGGGGCGCGACAAGCCGGCCATGATCCGCATCAGGGTGCTTTTGCCCGCGCCGTTGCCGCCCACCAACAGCGAGACGCTGCCCGCCGTGAAGGCGCAGCTCACTTCCTTGAAGATCACTTTGACGCCGTAGAGCTTGGCGACACGGTCGAGTTCAAGCACGCGCGAGCCTCCCGGCTTCAGGCCTTGCCGTCATCCGGGCCGTCCTCGTCGTCGGGTTCCCTGGCCGGGGAAGTGCGGCGGCGCAGGCCCAGCAGGGGCACGAGACACATCAGGGTGCCGCCGATCCAGATCCAGTTGACCAGAGGCTCCACGCTGACCTTGACCAGCACGCGCATGTCCTCGTCCAGGCCCAGCAGGGAGGCGTAGACTTCATTGCCCAGACCCGGAATCACATCCACCTCGGAAAACTGCATGCTGCCGAACTTGTCGTACATGCGGCGTTCCGGCGCGACAATGCCCAGATTCCTGCCGTCTTTGCTGATCTGGAGCCGGGCCGCGATAAAGTCGTAGCCGGGCTGGCGGCCGTCCTTGATTTCCAGCAGGGTGGCGGTGTAGCCGCCGACCTGTTCGGTCTGGCCCGGAGCCAGGAACATTTCCTTGTCCTGCGTGTAGGGGCCGGAAAAAGCGATGCCCAGAGCGGCCAGGGCCATGCCCAGGTGCGCTCCCAGAGCCCCCAGGCTGGCTGGCTGGCGGCGGACGGCGCTGTCCGTGAGCAGCAGGACCACGCCGAGGCTGACGGCAATGGCCGCGGACGAGCCGAGCAGGGCCGTGGGCTGGCGATAGCCCAGCGCCCAGATCACAATGCCGCCGGCGACAAACGCCCCCAGCACCGCGAAGAAACGGCCCTTGCCGCGCATGCCGCCGTTCCAGCCGAGCCAGGGACAGGCCGCCATCATGACCAGCAGCAGCGCGCCCAGAGGCAGGCAGACCCGGTTGTAGAAATTGGCGTCCAGGCCGCGCGGGGCGGTGGTCCAGAGCTTGCTGATCACCGGCCACATGGTGGCGACCAGGATGATCACGGCCAGGGCCAGCAGCACCCAGGCCACCAGGGTCAGAAAGCCTTCGCGGCTGTCCAGCCCGGCCAGGGGCTTGCCTTCGCGCGGGGCCGTGCAGGCCACCCAGAAGGTGACCGCCAGGCCGGCCAGCACAAAAACGGTCAACGGCGTGCCCACGCTGCCGTCGCCGAAGGCGTGCACCGAATCAATAACCCCGCTGCGCACCAGGTAGGTGGCGAAAAAGGCCGATACCGTGGTCAGGGCCATCAGGGCCACATTGACCCGGCCGAGCTTGCCCCGGCGTTCCTCCACAATCAGGGTGTGCAGGGCGGCGGTGCCGATGAGCCAGGGGATCAGGGAGGCGTTTTCCACCGGGTCCCAGGCCCAGTAGCCGCCCCAGCCCAGTTCCATGTAGGCCCACCACGCGCCCAGCACGATACCCGCGGTGAGGAAAAGCCAGGCCAGGATGATGAAAGGCCGCGTCAGGCGGAACCAGGGCCCCTCGCACCGTCCCCTGCGGGAAAGGGCCTGGGCCAGGGCCAGGCAGGCGGGCACGGTAAAGCCGCCGTAGCCCAGGAAGAGCAGCGGCGGATGGAAGATCATGCCCGGATTCTGGAGCAGGGGGTTCAGGCCGTTGCCGTCGGCCGGGGCCGGGGTCTGCATGAGAAAGGGGTTGCTCCAGTTGGTCAGGATCAGGGTGAAAAAGGCCATGATCACGTAAAAGAAGGTCCAGTACCAGAGCTTGGTGGCGGGACTCAGATTTCGACAGGCGCGGGTGCAGGCGAAGATGCTGCCGCTCAGGCTCACGGCCAGGGCCCAGAAGAGCATGGAACCGGGCTGCCCGGCCCAGAAGGCGGTCAGGCGGTAGAAGACCGGCAGGATCAGGTCCGTATAGCTGGCAACGTATTGCAGGCTGAAGTCATGCCAGTAGAGGGCGTGCAGCAGCAGGGCCGAGGCCAGCAGCAAGCCGCCGGTGACGACCCAGTGGGCTTTTTCGATCAGGCGCAGGCTGTCGGCGCGTCCCTGCCAAAGCTGGAGCAGAGCCATGCCGCCGCCGCCCAAGGCGCAGAGCAGGGCCAGAAGTTGCATGGCGTAGGCGAAAACGTACATGGGGCTCCTTTACGCGTGGATGACGGCGGGACAACCCGGCTGGTCCGCCCGGCTCATCCCGGTCCGCCCGGTTCAAGTGACGTGACGGGAAAAAACAGCGCCCCGTGTTGGGGGGCGCCGCGTGGCCGGAGCAATTTCACTTTGAAATTGCTCCGGCGACTGCGGGAGCAGACGCCCGCCACGGAGGCGTAAGCGCAATTTATTTGCGCGATTAAACGCCGGAGTGAGCGTCTTAAAAACTTCGAGAATGCACTTTCTCAAAGTTGAATTGCTCTAGCTTGTACGGTTTTCCTTCTGGTACTTGGAAGGACACTTGGTCATCAGGGTCTTGGCCGCAAAGTGCCCACCCGGCCCCATGCCGCCTTCCACGATGACTTCCGCCCCGGCCTTGAACGTGTCGGGCACAGCGCCGCTGTAGTTGACCACGATGGTCTGGCTGGCGTTGTCCTTGTCTTCCAGGCTGAAGGTGACGCCCGGTCCGCCCCGGTGCTTTTCAATGCCCCGGCTTGCCACAGTGCCGAACAGCCGGGCCGCGGTTAGCTTGTCCGGCGTGGCGGCCTTGGCTTCGGCCACGTTCAGGAAGTAAACGCTGTTTTCCGAAAAGCCGGAATAAACCAGATAGCCTACGCCGCTCAGGAAAAGGAACAGCGCCGCCACATAGATGGAAGTATTTTTTTTGCGGGCCATGCGAGTCACTCCAGTGTTGCGCTGAGTGAAGATGGGGTACCCTAGCCCATTTCGATTTTTCTGACAAGATAAGAATTGTTATCAATATTTGCGGTGCCGCCCGTTTCGCGCGGACATTGCGGGCCAGGCAAACCCGGAGGCGCGCGCCGGGGACTTACCTGGTGGGCGCGGTCGGCGCGGCGGGCTTGTCCTGGGGAGCCTTGCGGGTCAGGGCCTTGCGGCGGTCGCGGGCCAGGGCGCGCAGATCCGCCACATTGTCGCTTTCGTCCATGATCTCGCTGCCCAGAATTTCCTCCAGCACGTCCTCCAGCGAAACAACTCCGGCCAGGCCGCCGTATTCGTCCAGCACGGCGAACAGATGCACCCTGGCCTTGAGCAGTTCGCGCAGCAGCACGTCCAGGGTCTGGCTTTCCTGCACGAAATGCAGGGGCCGCATGATTTCGGACAGGCGCGTGCCTTCCTTGTCCTCCTTGAGACAGCGGCCCAGGGTGCGGCGCTCCACCAGACCCACCAGGTCCTCGTTGTTCTCGCCGTAGACCGGAATGCGGCTGAAATGCCAGATGCGCGGGTCCTTGTAGGCCTCTTCCACGGTGATGTCCTCGGGCAGGGAAAAGACCACGGTACGCGGGGTCATGATCTCATGCACGCGTTTTTGATCCAGGGTCAGCACGTTGCGGATGAAATTTTCCTCATAGGGCTGGATGCGCCCGGCCTGGCGCGAAAGGCTGGTCACGGCGCAGATGTCGTCCTCGGAAATCTGCGGCGCGCTGGAGGGCGGCGACATCAGGCGGGTGAGCAGGCTCGTGAGCCAGAGCAGCGGCGAAAGCAGCTTGATGGTCAGGGCCAGGGGGCGGGCCAGGGCGCTGGCCAGGGGCGTGGCATAGGCCACGCCCAGGGTTTTGGGCACGATTTCGCCGAAGGCCAGGATCACGACGGTGAAGGCCAGGGCAAAGAGCGCCATGTGCTCCGCGCCGAAGACCGCCAGAAAAGCCGCGCCCGCAATGGTGGAACCGGCGGTGTTGGCCACGGTGTTCAGGGTCAGGATGGCGGCAATGGGCTTGTCCACCTCAGTGCGCATTTTATAGAGCAGTTCGCCCACGGGGCGGCCCATGCGGCGCAAGCGTTCAATGGAGGACCAGGGCACGGCGTACAGGGCCGCCTCGGTGAGCGAACAGGAAAACGAGACCAGAACGGCTATGCCGACGGCCAGGATAAGGGTGAGCATGACGCGGAATCCTGCGGCTGCGGTTTGACGGGCGGCCACGGGGCCCGGAGAAGGACGCGGTGGGCGAGCCCATATTTATATGGATAAACTATAGCCCGACGGACCGGGCTTGGCAATTGCCGCCCGGCACGACCGGGACCGGGGGAGGCGAACCGCCGCGCGGCAGGTTTGAACGGAAGGCGGGGAGCGGCTTTTGGGGGATGGCACTGAGGAAAATGGCGAGCCGAAAATAAAATGCGCGGCTTTGCTTGACAGAATCCACCCGCAGGACTATATCTCTTTCTCGCGATATGACATGTCGCCCCGGCAAGGATGGAAAGGAAAAATTTTAGCAACAAGCAAAAGATCATGCCCGTGCCGGTGGTCAGAAACACAGGCAGGGGCAATGAGTTTATGAACTGCCAACCCCAATAAGCCCCTGCCAGCATCAAACCGACGATTATCCCCCCTGCGCGGTTGGTCTGGACGTTAAAGGCCACATAGGCAGCCACGCCCACAAAGATTACCCCAGTTATGGCAAGGTCGATGTAGAGCCGTCGCGCAACGGAAGCGTTATGCGAGGTAAGGCAGGGTTCGCACACTGGTGGATCGAAGCGGTTCATGCACGAGGCGCACAATGCCTTGCCGCACATCTGGCAGGTTCCGGCGGCAGGTGTGCCGGGATGATTGATACATTCCATGTCCTTTTCCTCTCTTTTTTGCCAATATTTACTGTGGTTATGCCCTCGTGAATGCTTGAGAGCGATATGTGGCATCCACTAATAACCATATTATAATATGGGTTTTAATGTCAATATCCGGCTACCTTGGGGGCTATGGATAGAAATCTTTTAGTCCAGTGGGCTATCGCCAAAGTCATACGGGAAGCCCGCAATCAAGTGGGCATTTCTCAAGTGCAACTTGCCGATTTTTCTAGCCTTTCCTATCCATTTATTTCAGACGTGGAACGAGGGAATGTTGGCGTGAGCATTGCCGCCTTGCTGCAAATTGCTGAAGTTCTAAAGGTGGATGCCGGAGAATTGATGCGGCGTATTGAAGATGAAATGAAGCGCGGCCCCCAGCCGCCTACAAAGACGCCCGGAAGGCCGCGCAAAAACACCAAGCCTGAAAAATCTTAGCGTTCCATATCCACTTCTTTCTTTCGTGCCTTTTCAACCTCCATCATTTCTTCCCACCCTGTGCCGGAACCTGCACTTTCCCCTCCACGGTTTTCAGCAGCTCGTATGTGCTGCGCTGGTACAGGTACAGAATATCGAAGTCCGGCATCCGCCAGAGCGCGAACCCTGTCCAGAGCAGAGACACCAGCACCGCCAGTGCCAGCGGATACCCCCAATGCGCCCATGTCTGCATTTTGCTGATGTTGTTCGCCTGCTTTGCCATTTCCGCCGTGTTGGTGCGTATCTCCTGTGCCGCGTTGACTGTCAGTGATTGTGTGTTCTGAATCTTGCCCGCCAGTTCCCCGGTTTTGGATAGGAAGTAGTTCCATGTTTTTATGCTCTCCTCGTGTTGAGTTTTGAGATATTTGCTGCTCTGGTTCAGAGCTTCCAAGGCTTGAGCCGTATCTGCGGTTATTTTGAGCATGACGCTCAACAAGGGTTCGAGTGATTGCGCCAATTCCTCGGCGCTCTGGACCTTCCGTGCATGAATCTCTTCCAGCAGTTGCGCTACTTCGCTCAACTGTCTCGGCGTGTCGCCCTCGACCATCTGGCGAAGGGCTTCTGTCTTGCTCATAGGTCAATCCCCGTTTTTGCAGTCCGGCCCAGGAATAGCCTTTCCCAAGGTCGGAACCTTTCATGATGATGTCGTTGTGCCGATAGCTGATGCCGGAAATGCGGCCCGTGCTGGCAACATTGGGCAATGCCTCCACGCCGGATTTTTCAAGCCGTCGGGTGAACTCCGCGTAATCCGGCTGATTGTGTAACGCCTTGTCCACCAGATTTTGCAGCGCCATTTTTGCGGACGGCTTGCCCGTGCGTACCGCGCATTCAATTTCCCCCTTAGTGGGGGCGCGGCGTTCCGCCTCCCGGCTGGCCGTCACTTCCTTCAGGTCGTATTCGCGTTCCAGCCGCCGCATGATGGCCTCTTGCCGCTGATAGTCCCGGCTGTCGCTGACCACGTCGCCCGCCATGCTGACCCGATTCGCCAGAATGTGAATGTGCGGGTGCTCGGTGTCGGTATGCTTGGTCACAACGTACTGGCTATCCTTGAAGCCCATGCCTTCAAGGTATTTTCCGGCAATGTCCTTCCACTGGTCGTCTGTAAGTTTTTCATCGGGCGGCAAGCTGATGCTCACATGACAGACTGCCTTGGTCAGATTGGGCCGCAAGGCCCGCACCGCGCCAAACTCCCGCGCCAGCTCACGCGGGTTGTCGCCGCCCATGTTGGTGTCGAGGATATGCCCCTTCTGTTCGCGCAGATCGTATTCCAAGGCTCCCCGAAACCCCTTGCCCTTAACCAGCTTCGCTATCATGGGCGGCCCCGCACAGTTCCCGCTGCACTTGGCGCACTGCGGCAAGCACCTCACGCAAGACGGCATTCGCACAAATAGGATTGCCGGCGTGAGCGAGGCGGGCGAGCTGGTTCAGGTTGTTCACGGCCCCGGCAAGGGCGCGGTAGGTGTCCCGGTTGACTTCCGGCTGCACCATGCGCGGCAATGAGCGGGAAAGGGCCACGTTCCGCAACCAGTGCGAAACAGGCAGCCCCACGCAATCCGCGTTGCGCCGTATGGCGTCCAACTCGGCGGCGTTGACGCAAACGCCGATGGTGCGGGCGCGGGCCTCGTCGGGGTTGCTGCGGGGGCGTCCGCCCTTGCCGCGCTTGCGTCTATGCGGCTGCATGGCGAACCTCGTGAGCCTTCCTCAGCCCCGCAGGGCAAGACGTTTGACCGAAGGGAAAACATGGCTTGCTGCAAACCCAAAGCCGCCGGAAGTGATACCGCATGACGGGTCTGGAAGCGCCGATATGTGGAAAAGAACAACACGGCAGAAAGCAGACTGGCGGCGTCTTCATGGCTGTTCTCTCCCCTATGCATCGGGCCATACTTTCGCAAAAAAGTATGCCCGCAAGGCCACTCGCTCAGGCATGCGCAACGCCCCCTGACTGGCGGGGCTGCGCTCCAGCACGATACGCTCCCGCTCTTGAGCCGTGAGCTGCGCCGCCCATGCCTCATACTCGGCTTCCTTCCGCGCTTCGTGGGCTGCGGCAAAGCGGGCCTTCTCCTCGGCTGCATCGCGTTCCGCCTGTTCCTGTGGCGAAACGTATCCAGCGGGGCGGGGGTAGTAGCCCTGCCGCGCCAATGTTTCAAAAACCCAGTGCGCGGGCTTTTCAATGGGGTTCCCCTTGGAGTCTTTGCGGGTTCCGTAGGCCATTTCCCACTCGGCATGTGTCAGCCCTTGGAGTATGCGCGTGGTGGGAATGTCGATTTTGTGCAAGCGCTGGCATATCTGGCGAATTTGCGCCGTACCGAAACCGTCACGCGCCAAGGTGGGCCAGTGAAAGCTGATGTCCTCCTCGGTGAGTTCTTCGAGACGGTGTTCCGGCTTTGTGCTCTGAGAGGAGATAGATAGATTCTTTCTGTCTATCTCTTCTGATAGAAGAGAAGCCGCCGGGGGGCTGCTACGGTGCGCGGCAGAGTCCGCCGCAGACTCCATAACAAAATTGTAAGGCGGAATATGCGGGCAAGGGTCTTTCGCCAAGGCGTAGCGATTGCCCTTCAGCCGTCCGCGTGATGCGCGGGAACGCAAAAGGAAGTCACGCGAGAACATGCGCTCAAGTGCTCCGCGAACCGCGCCTTCTGTGGGGTTTCCGCCAAAATGACGGCCTACCATGTGCGCTATCTGCCAATAGGGCAAAACCTCCTGATGCGCCTTAATTATGCTGAGTATATTGATCTGCAACGGTGAAAATCCCTGAATGCATTGCCGCCTGTGATCCATGCCTTTCTCCATGACATACTCCTTGCCAGACACCATGCATGCACGAGAACATGCCAAAATACATGGCTCAGTCCGTAAGTCCGTGCCTGAATGCGTGCCTTTCTCCATGTCTGACTCCACGTCAGGGAAGGGGCACTTCGCCCTGCGCCACAAACTCCATGAGGACAGACAGCCGATAACGAACAGCGCTGCTGCCGGGCAGTTTAATGTATTCCGGGGGTAACGAGGCATAGCGGCGCTGTTGCAACGCTCTGTCGGTAAGGCCAAGGTAGTTGGCGGCCTGCTTTTCGCTGAACAGGATGTGGAAGGGGTCGTTCAGTACAGGGGTACAGTCTTTTTTTGTGGGTGAGGTTATCCTCGGTGTGCGGTTAGGCATTACATGCTCCTCACGGTATAGGGTGAAGGAGCCTGTAAAAGAAAGGCTCCCATCGGATTTGATGAGAGCCTAAAGGAAATTTTGGGGTATGCCAGTGAAAGCCTCAAATCGGCGCAAGGCTTTTTTTATAAATTATTTTTATGAGTTATTCTTGAGATGCCTCCCTGCCAGTCAGCTTGCAAAAGGCCGGGAGAAGCTTCCAAAACTTGAGAAGTGTGCTTGCGGGTAGCCCCGGAAGGATTTTGCCAAGTTCTTTCAAAAAAATTTCTTTTTTTATCATTTTTTCTGCTTCTTGCCCTTCTTCAGTTTTAAGCCTCACGGATGTTTCGTCAATTTTCCGATATTCCCTATCAAATAGGGGGATGACCTTTAATAGATATGCCGCCAACTTTTGGGAATCTTTTTTTTGAATCCCTATATTTAATTTTTCAATTTCCGCAAGAATTAATTTTAGATTTGATTCTTCACCTTTTCCATGGTCACATTGAAGAATTTCATCTAAGTTTTTGAAACGCGATTCAAATTCTTTTAACTCATCGCGGTCAAAAATTATTCTCGAAAAATCATACACCTGATACCCATTCTTGAATGTTATTTCAGGATAACAGGTTTTTGGTGTGTATCCAGTTTCTTTAAAGTTTACACTGTCAGCACACGCTATTTTTGTCCCGGTAACACGAATATATGGCCTTGCAAAAACTTTATCATCACTTGTCAGAGTTTGTCTTATCAGAATGGATAGGTCGTCTTCCGATAGACTACGCCAGTATTTTAATATATCTGTTGCATATATTGGGTCACAAAATATTTTTTCTTCTCTTTTATGCCAAGGCTGCAATAGGGGTTCAACATAAACTATTGCCGTTCTCAAAAAGAAGCTGATGCACCTGTGAAGAAATAAATATAGTGATTCTTTCATTTATTTAATCCGTCAATAGAAGTTGTTAACAATTTTGTATGGAGAAAACCCCCCGCTAGGCGGGGGGTTCTAAAAAGCTTACAGCTTTGCCCATGTCAGTAAAACTCCTTTTGATTTGTTAAAAAGTCTCGCGGTCTGGCAACTGCGAGTCAACAAATCAAAAGGAGGTCACGATGGGTGACGCCAAAAGTTTAGCCCACACAAGGTGGAACTGCAAATATCACATTGTTTTTGCGCCTAAATATCGCCGCCAGGTGTTCTATGGTGAAAAGAAGCGCGCCATTGGCGAAATTCTGCGCAAGTTGTGCGAATGGAAGGATGTAAAAATAGTGGAGGCAGAATGTTGCCCAGACCACATCCACATGCTGCTTGAGATTCCCCCCAAAATGAGTGTGTCGAGTTTTATGGGCTATCTAAAGGGTAAGAGTAGTCTCATGATCTATGAACAATTTGGGGATTTGAAGTTCAAATACCGCAATCGAGAATTTTGGTGCCGTGGGTATTACGTCGATACAGTGGGCAAGAATAAGGCCAAGATTCAGGATTACATCAAGCATCAGCTGGAGTCGGATAAACTTGGCGATCAGTTGAGCCTACCCTACCCAAGGAGCCCGTTTACGGGCCGCAAGTAACAGAAATGCAAATGTCAGATCGCAAGAGCGCCTGCTAGGGCGCAGCTGGTAAGAAAGCCTTACAGGCGCATATGAAGAACCCCCGGCTATGCCGGGGGGGTCCTTTTTGCAGCCATGTATTGACCTGCGGGCGAAGGCATTCGCGCGTGGATTGTTCAAGACTTGCAAGCATGCTCCAGCAGGAGGCGCTGACTGTGCTTTTGTCCCGCAGCGCGCCGGTATCAACTTCCATGACGCTGATTTCAACTTCCGCCGCATGGCCGGGGCTGAACAGGCTGGATGCTTTCCATTGGAGAACGCGCAACAGAACCAGATAGCCGCAGTCGCAGTCGCGGGCCTTTGCCAGGCCGTCCGCCGCATCGGCCACCGGAGCTCCGTACCGGGTTTCGCGCGCGACAGGCCGGAGATACTTGGCGAACTGGGCCGCGATGTATTCCGCAGAATCTCCCGCATCCGGCGGGAGCGGCGTCAGGGTGGTTACGAAAACCGCCTGATCGCGTTCAAGCACGGCGTGGGGAGCGGACGCATCGCGCTTGACTTCGGCGGGACCGTGACTTCGGCGGGACCGATGCTGTGACTGAGGCAACCGCCCAGACCGCACAGCAGCAGAAACAGCAGCAGGCATGGCTTCATGGAATGTCCTGTACGGTTTTATGGACCGTCCCGCATCCCGGGAGTATTTTGTAAAAAAGTGTGCCCTGCGCGGGCGCGGGAGTCAACAGGACATGGAAAAGGCCGATACAGCGGCGCTCGTTTGGGAATAGCCACCGCGCGGGCAGGAGAGTCCGTGGGAAGGAGGGGGCCGGATTTTTCGCGGTCGGGTTCAATCGCCCGGCGTCCTTGCGTCCTTCCGGGGCAGGCTGTTTTCCGCATATGTATGTTGAAAAATTATACGGAATGAAACGGCACGCAAGATGTATCGGGGCAGGAAGGAAAGATGCGGGGCCAGTCAGGCCGATGGGGACGCTCATCGGCCTGTTTTTGTTTTTACAGGGCAATCCTGATTTCTGTTTTGCGGAGAAACGCGTTTGAGAGATGGCTTGCTCTGCCTGCTTTTTATGGGAATCAACGCGTTCGTCAAACAGGCCTTTAATTGTCACTCCAAGCGCATGAGCAATAGTTTCCAGTGTTTCCAAGCTCATTTCTCGGATTCTGCGGCTCCTGGCGCGGGTGTTTGACATTGCCTCCGTTCATCGACGGGTATGTCCTGTGGTGAAGCCTGTTTCATTTCTTCCGCGCGCATAAGCCGGTCCATTTCATTCAGCAGGTCGCCGGGGGGGATATCAAGCCCCCGTCCGAGGCGAATGATCATACGAGCTTTGGGCTCTCTTTTGGAATTTTCCAGTTTATTGAGATACTCTTCTGGGATCCCGGAATTCCTCGCAAGTTGGTACTGCGAAATATGGAGGGACTCTCGAATGTTAACAAGAGCGGTTCCAAACAGGCATTGCTTTATGCTTCTCATTTTTCCCTTTTATCGAGAATGGGAGGGTCTGGTTAATTTTGCCAGCTGGTATTGGGAACTCTGGGAGCTGTTTCTAACTTGTCCTTTCGCCCTCTGCCGGTGCCGGGCTCGCCCCGTGCGAAGGTCGAATATGTTTGAATATACTCCCGCCGCCCAAGGTTCGTCTTTCTTGGCAGAGAACGAAAATCCTAATTTAGAAACAGCCCCTAGTCGGAGACGTATTTGAAGCAATGCCTTTCCAAAAAAATTATCGACTTTTGGTTCCATATCTCCATGTGGGGCTTTTTGTGGTCTGAACTTCACTCTTCATCAAACAAAATCTTTAATTTTTACCTGTAGAGCCCTGGCCAAGGCATCAAGGGTCGATAACTTGCATTCGTAGATTAATGCTCCTCGAGCCCTGTTGATTGTCTCTCCCGCAATACCTGAAAGCTCTTCAAGTCGCCGGTATGTGATTTTCTTTTCCTTCATAAGGCTTGCAAGATTGCTTTTTACCATTAGTGCGCTCCATTTCTGAAAGTGCACTAATATATCGGGATAACAGAAATGTAGTCAGCACTAATATATTAGATTGCCTTGGTGATTTTATTCGCAGGAATTCCATTCAATTCTTGAAGGCTCACTCCGCACTTCGTCAAACAAAGCTTTAAGCTCTACTTGCAGCGCCATAGCTAACGCTATCAAGAGTTGAAAGCCGACATTCATAAATCAGCTTGCCTCGTGCTCTGGTTATCGTTTGCCCGGCTACTCCAGATAACTCTGCTAAATTACGACAGGTTATTCTCTTTTTTCCCATTATTTTTGCCAGGTTACTGACAATCATTGGTGCACCTCCATAGGATAGTGCACCAATATATCGAAATAATAATTCACTTGTCCGCACTAATATATTAACTCATAAGTCGTGATTTGTCCTTGAAGGCTTGGAGGAGTTTATGAAAGAGGCACCCCTGAATTTTGAAATATTCAAACGCATCCAAGCGGTAACCCATACCCGCACGCAAACCGCGTTGGCTGAAATTCTTGAGATCAGGCAATCGAGCATTTCCGACGCTAAAAGACGGCAATCCGTGCCGGAGGCCTGGGTATATGACGCTCTTTGAAAAGCTGGGCGTGAACCCCGACTGGCTGAAAAGCGGCATCGGCCCGGTGTATCTGCGCACCGAGGCCGGGTACATTCCCGGCGACGGGGACGGAAAGCCCCTGGCCCCGGCTTGTTGGGCTCGCCTTTGTCGCAGCCTGCGCTTGTCACCATGTACGCCATGGCGCGGCGACGACACGGGAAACGGGGCAGCCGTGGCCACGCTCCGGCCGACAGGCAGCATCCTCTTGCCCAGGGCATACGCGAGAGAGGGCATAGTCGTTCTGGCAGTGGACAACGACGCGGCCGCGCCCACAGTGCGCCGGGGAGCGTATGTCGGCATTGACACGCGCGCCGACTGCCCCGCGAGCGGCGAACTGTTCGCCATCACGCTTCCCCACGGGGAGATCGTCCTGCGCCGACTGCTTTGGGATGAGGATTCTTTCCGCTTATGCGCCGAGAACCCCGCGTATCCGGATCGCAGGATACGCTTAGTCCGGACGGAATGGATTTTCGGGCGATTGGCCTGGGTCATGCAGGAAATATAAACGGCGGGCGCGCAATAACCGCCGCCATGAGGGCAGAGGCCACTCCGCTTTTTGGGTGGGCGGCAAGGCGGAGCCGGGGGGGAGAAGGCGGGGCAAGTCGGGCAATGAACAAAAAACGCCGCGTCGCCGGTCTTTCGTTCCGGCAACGTGGCGCTATTCTATGCTGCATGGCGGAAGGGGAGGGATTTGAACCCCCGGATGCCTCACGACATCAACGGTTTTCAAGACCGCCGCATTAAACCGCTCTGCCACCCTTCCGTATAAACATAAGCACTGCCGCCGCACCGCATGGGGCGGGGTAGTCCGAACGCAAAAGGCGGCGCCCCCGTTCCTTCTGGAATAAAGGCGCCGCCGAAAAATCCGTAGACAGCGTGCCTTACTTAATGGCGTCTTTCAGGCCCTTGCCGGGCGTGAATTTGGCAACTTTGCTGGCGGGGATGGTGATTTCTTTGCCGGTGCGGGGGGTTGCGGCCCTTACGCGCGGCGCGCGCCACAACCTTGAAGCTGCCGAAGCCGGTAAAGGTCACGGATTCGCCGTCGGCGAGAGCTTCACGCAATGAAGCCACCACGGCGTCCAGGGCTTCCTCGGCTTTAGCTTTGGTGGGCAGGCCGGCCTTGGCGTGGATTTTTTCAACAAGCTCAGCTTTAGTCATGATGTTTTCTCCGTACAGGATTTTCGGGTTGCCCCGTTTGTGCCAGACGGCCCGCACTGCGGATTTTGGAGGCCGCCTCGCGGAACTCTGGGATCAGTGCGTTATTGCTCAGCGACAGGCACGGCGCGCGCCCTGGGGATTTCCGTATCTGGCCGCCGACCTGGCGCCAACGACCATAACTTTGCTTTCTCTAAGTAATGCCTGGGGGCATGTCAACAGAAAAAGCGCGGAATCGCCCGGCCGCTCTTGTTTTCCCGGCGGATGCCTTCTTGCGCGCGCGGAGGCGGCGTTTTCGACGACGCAGCCGGGAAATACACTAACATGCTGAAAAAATTACAAATCAACAAGTTCAACATCCGCGCTTTTCAGCGGACTGCCCAGAAAGTGGCCGCCTGTGCGGGCAAAACGCTCCCGATTGTCCGTGGTCATAAAGCGGCGGACGCCGGTATGCTCGTCCGTGCGCAGCAGGTCCAGGCGCGTCAGTTCTTCCTCCACACTCTCGGCTGTGGTGGCCGCTGAATCCACAATGCGCACCTGCGGGCCCACCACGTTTTGCAGGGCCGCCTGCAGAAGCGGAAAATGCGTGCAGCCCAACAGCAGGGTGTCCGGGCGCGGCGCGGTGACCGCCGGGGTGAACATATCCTCCAGATAGCGCCGGGCAATACCCTCCACCAGGGGGCCGTCCATCCAGCCTTCCTCGGCCATGGGCACGAACAGGGTGCAGGCCCGGCCCCGCACATGGGCTTCGGGCCGGATGCGTGTGATAGCCTGCTGGTATGCGCCGCCGGTAATGGTAGCCTCGGTGGCGATGACCACGATTTCGCCGTTACGGCTGGTCCGGGCCGCGGCCCGCGCGCCGGGTTCCACCACGCCCACCACGGGCAGGGGCGCGAAATGCTCGCGCAGGGCGGGCAGGGCCGCCGCCGTGGCGGTATTGCAGGCCACCACCAGCATCTTCGCGCCTCTGTCCACCAGCTTCCGGGCGGCCAGCAGGGTATAGCGGGTGATGGTCTCCCGGCCTTTGGTGCCGTAAGGCAGCCGGGCCGTATCGCCCAGATAGAGCAGATCCTCGCCGGGCAGGCGGTCGGCCAGGGCCTTGAGCACAGTAAGGCCGCCCACGCCTGAATCAAACAGGGCCACGGGCAGCAGCGAAGCGTCCTTCATGATCGTGATCGTCCTTTACAGCGGCGGTCGTGCCGCGAAACTCAGAGAGCTTGGCCCAGATAGCGGGCTGCTGTAAAGAGCAAAATGCCCGCCAGCAGATATTTCAGGGCCGTGGCCGGGATGTGTTTCTGACAGCGCGCGCCCAGATACATGCCCGCCATGCCGCCCAGGCCCAGCAGGAGGCCCAGCCGCCAGTCCGGGGCCACAGCCAGGCCGGGATGGAGCGGGGCCAGCAGGCTGTAAAAGCCGACTCCGGCCACGGAGGTCAGAAAGGTGGCGAAAAGCGAGGCCCCGGCCACGGCGTGAACCGGCAGACCGAAAAAGGAGACCAGAAAGGGCGCCATGATGGCCCCGCCGCCGATGCCGTATACGCCGCCCACCAGGCCCACGATCAGGCTGAGCAGCACAATGCCCCGGCAGGAAATGCGGTATTCCTGGTCCTGAAAGCGAAAGGCCAGTATACGGGTGTTCCAGAACAGGACCTGGCAACTGCCCCCGGTCGTCAGCCGCGCCGCCGGGCTTGCGGCCCGGCTCGTGCCGCCGGACGGATGCCGTCGTCGGGACAACAGGTCGCGCAGCATTTTCGCGGCCACGTACAGCAGCACCAGGCCCGCGAAGATTTTGAAGTGGCGGGGATCAGGCAGCAGATTGATGCGGATGAGCGCTCCGGCGAACACGCCGGGCAGGGTGCCCAGAGCCACCACCAGGGTCAGAGGCCAGAGCAGACGGCCTTCGCGCCAATAGCGCCAAACCCCGGCGGGGCAGGCCAGCACGTTGAAAAACTGGTTGGTGGCGCTGACGCTGGGGTTGACGTAGCCCAGCACGCTCATCTGGAACGGCAAAAGCAGAAACGCGCCGGAAACGCCGCCCATGGAGGTGAAAAAGGAAACACCCAGTGCCACGGCAAAAGGAACAAAGGGGGAGCATTCAATACCGGCGGTGGGAAAATACATGGCCGCCTCCCGTGGGGTTGGGCGTGTGAATCCCGGCGTGGGCGTCATTGCTCCGGCTGGGCCGGCGGCAACGATCTGGTGTATCAGCTCATGGGCAAAATGTTGAGCCTGTCCGGACATGACTGGAAATATGGATATTGATAATCACGGTTTCCATAATAAGCGTGATTATAAAAAATGTCATCCCCTGCCCCTTGCTCCACCCCGCATTGCCTGCCGCTCCCGAACCGGCTATATTCGGCGCGCAAACCCGCGCTTTCGCGCGGGCGGTACCGTAACCAAGGAACACATATGCTGGCGATCCTGGACTACAAGGCGGGCAATCAGACGAGCGTCCGCCGTGCCCTGGAACATCTGGGCATTCCCTGCGCCGTCACGGCGGACCCGGCCCTGCTGGAAAGCGCGCGGGGCATCATTTTTCCCGGCGTGGGCGCTGCCGGGCAGGCCATGCGGGCCCTGAACGAGGCCGGCTGGACGCGGCCCTGCGCCGTGCCGTGGCCGTGGGCCAGCCTCTGCTGGGCGTCTGCCTGGGCTGCCAGATCCTGCTGGAGCGCAGCGAGGAAAACGACATGCCCACCCTGGGCCTGGTGCCCGGCGTCTGCCGCCGTTTCGAGGACAATCTCCGGCAGGAGGACGGCAGTCCCGCGCCCGTGCCGCACATGGGCTGGAACAGCCTGCGCGCGGCAACGCCCTGCCGCCTGCTGGCGGGCGTGGAGCCCACGGCGGAATTCTATTTCGTGCACGGCTATTATGTGGAGCCGGACCCCGCCCTTGTCATCGCCACCACGGTTTACGGCCGGGAGTTCTGCTCCCTGTATGGCCGCGACGGGCTCTGGGCCGCGCAGTTCCATCCGGAAAAAAGCGGGCGGCCCGGCCTGGCCCTGCTGCGCAATTTTTACGAATACTGCCGGGAGGCGCGCCATGCTCAGTAAACGGGTGATTCCCTGCCTGGACGTGCGCAACGGGCGGCTGACCAAGGGCGTGAAGTTCGCGGGCAACCAGGACATCGGCGACCCGGTGGAAAGCGCCCGGCGCTATTATGAGGAAGGGGCCGACGAAATCGTTTTTTACGACATCACGGCCTCGGCCGAGGCGCGCGGCATCTTTCTGGATGTGGTGGAGCGGGTGGCCGAGCAGATCTTTATCCCCTTCAGCGTGGGCGGCGGCATCGCCACCGTGGCGGACATGCGCGCCGTGCTCCTGGCCGGGGCGGAAAAGGTTTCGGTCAACTCCGCGGCGGTGAAGAATCCCCGCATCATCAGCGAGGGCGCGGAGGCCTTCGGCTCCCAGGCCATTGTGGTGGGCATGGACGTGCTGGCCGTGCCCGTGAGCGAGGCCATCCCTTCGGGCTATGAGATCGTGATCCACGGCGGCCGCGCCCGCATGGGCCTGGACGCCCTGGCCTGGGCCCGGCGCTGTCAGGATCTGGGCGCGGGCGAGCTCTGCGTCAATTCCATCGATGCCGACGGCACCAAGGACGGTTACGAGCTCAAGCTGACCCGCGCCATTGTGGACGCCGTGTCCATTCCGGTCATTGCCTCGGGCGGCGCGGGCGAACCCCGGCATATGTACGAAGCCGTGAGCGAGGGCGGCGCGTCGGCGGCCCTGATCGCCTCCATCGTGCATTACGGGGAGTACAGCATCCGCCGGTGCAAGGAAGATATGGCCGCCCGGGGAGCGAAGGTGCGGCTGACGTGGTAGCCGGGGGCCCAAACTTGCCCGAAGCCTTTGCCGCGGCCCTGCGCGGTCTGCCGCCGCTGGCCGTGGCCTTTTCCGGCGGCCTGGACAGCCGCTTTCTCTGCCATGCGGCCCGACTCTGCGGTTGCGACGTGCTGGCTTTGCACGCGCGCGGGCCGCACATTCCGCCGGAAGAGAGCGCGCAGGCCGCGCAATGGGCGCGGGAGAACGCCCTGCCCTTGCTTCTGGTGGATTTTGACCCCCTGGCGCTGCCGGAGGTGGCGGCCAACAGCCGGGAGCGCTGCTACGGCTGTAAAAAGGGACTTATCACGACCCTGCGCATGGCTTTGCGGGAAACGGAGGGCGAGCGGGACGAAAGCCGTCGCCTGCTCTGCGACGGCAGCAATGCCGACGATCTGCGCGCCTTTCGGCCCGGACTGCGGGCTCTGGCCGAAGCCGGGGTGCGTTCGCCGCTGGCCGAAGCCGGGCTGTCCAAGGAAACCATCCGCGCCCTGGCCGCGTCCACGGGGCTGGACAGGCCGGAGCAGAAGGCCCGCCCCTGCCTGCTGACCCGTCTGGCCTACGGCCTTTCCCCGGATGCCGGAACGCTGGCGCGGCTGGCGCGGGCCGAATCAGCCCTGGCGCAATTGTCAGCGCCTGGGCACGCGCCGGGTGATACGCCGGACAGTGCGCCGGTTTGGGGAGATTTTCGTCTGCGCCTTACGCCCGCCCCCCTGCTCCAGGTCACGCGCCTGCCCGGCAATGCGGGGCCTTTGGCCGAAGCTGTTTTGTCCGAGCACGGTTTCGCCCCCTGCGAGATACGCCTGACGGACAAGGTCAGCGGTTTTTTTGACGGGTCATGTGCGGCCTGTGACAGCGGAATCGGGCCGGGGCTGGACTTTGCAATTGAAAAGGTCTATGAATAACCGCTTAATCATATGGGTTCATCTGGAGGAACTATCATGGCACATAAGAAAATCGAACGGAAAAAAGAGCTGGATCGTCGCCGTCAACGTCGCGCCGAGCGCCTGAAGCTGCGCGCGCGCGAAGCCAAGGCCGCGGCCAAGGCCTAGGGCAAAGCAGCCTTTCAAAGCCACTTTGTTCCGGCGGCTGCGGAATGTCGTCTTTTTACGGGGCGAATGTCGCGGGGGATGCGCCTTATAACGGGTTCATGTCCTTTCGGTCAGCGGTTTTCCGCAGTGCCAACAACCGGTATGCCGCCCGCTCTGCGCCGTCCGCGCTCCCCTCGCGGGGCGCGTGCATTCGGCGTGGATTTTTCTGCTTATTCCGGCGGATCCCGTGCTGACAGGATCCTCGCCCCTTGACGGGCGGCGGAAAAGCAGTATCTGCTGTGGCGGTAAGCCGCAAGGCGGCGCGGCGGCGGTCGCCCCGCGGACCTTCGCGCCCGGTCCGAAGGGGCGCGTCACTCCAACACAGCGGTTGTTCCGTTACAATGGAACAGGCCGTCATCGGCGTCATCATGCCTATTTACGAATATCAATGTCCCAAGTGTCAGCGCGTGTTTGAGGAGTGGGTCAAGGCGTCGGACGCGCATGGGCAGGAGCCCTGTCCCGACTGCGGCACGCCTTCGCCCCGGATTATTTCGCAGACGTCCTTTGTGCTCAAGGGCGGCGGTTGGTATGTGAGCGACTACGGTTACCGCAAGGGCATTTCTGAGGACGGCGGCGCTCCGGCGGGTTCCGCTTCCGACGCGTCCGCCGGAGAGGCCAAGCCCGCCGAGGCGGCCAAAACCGACAAGGCCGAGGCTGCGCCCGCAACCGCGGAAAAGAGCGCCCCGGCGGAAAAAGCCGTCGCCAAAGCCGCGCCTCCGTCCAAGGCCGCCAAGCCCAAGGGCGGCGCGGCGGCTTCATAGCCCGGAACCTGGCGGCTAATTTGAAATGTTAGACACACAAAATCCGTAGGGTGTCGCGGTGGCATGGCCGCCGTGAGTCAGTGAAAATTGAGAGCATGCCAATGCTCGAAATTTTTGCGGTCAGACCCCAGGACGGTTGTGACGGCAACCGCGCTTTGTGCGGCTTTTTCGGGAAAATTCGCGGCGCGAAGCGTCGGGGCATTTCAAGCGCTGAATGCCCGGGCGGCGCGCGGCAAGCTTAAGCGCAAGATTTCTAAAGGGGAAGCCATGATCGAACGCTACACCCGGCCGGAAATGGGTCGGATCTGGACCCTGGAAAACCGCTATCGGGCATGGCTCGCGGTGGAAGTGGCCGTGTGCGAGGCCTGGGCCGAGCTGGGACGCGTCCCGGCGGAAGCCGTGAAGACGATCCGCGACAAGGCGGACATCGACGTGGAGCGCATCCTGACCATTGAGGAAACCACACGCCACGACGTCATCGCCTTTCTGACTTCCCTGGAGGAAAAAGTGGGGCCCGAGGCCCGCTTCATCCATCTGGGCTGCACCTCATCCGATATCGTGGACACGGCCAACGCCCTGTTGCTGGTCCAGGCCGGGGAGCTGATTCTCAAAGATCTGCGCGCCTTGCTGGAAACTCTGGAAGACCTGGCCCGCCGCCACAAGGGCGTGCTCTGCATGGGCCGCACCCACGGCATCCACGCCGAGCCCACCAGCTTCGGCCTGAAAATGGCCGGTTTTTACGCGGAATTCGCGCGCCACCTCAAACGGGTGGAAGCGGGCCTGGAAAGCGTGCGCGTGGGCAAAATCTCCGGCGCGGTGGGCACGTATGCCTTCCTTTCGCCGGAGCTGGAGCAGAAGGCCCTCAGCCGTCTGGGTCTCAAGGTGGACCCGCACTCCACCCAGATCATCCAGCGCGACCGCTACGCCCATTTTTTCACTTCCCTGGCGATCATGGCCGGGGGCGTGGAGCGGCTCTGCGTGGAGCTGCGCCACCTCCAGCGCACCGAAGTGCTGGAAGTGGAAGAAGGTTTCGCCAAGGGCCAGAAGGGCTCTTCGGCCATGCCGCACAAAAAGAATCCCATTTCCGCCGAAAACATGAGCGGCCTTTCGCGCCTGCTGCGCTCCAACGCCCTGGCGGCCCTGGAAAACCAGGCCCTCTGGCATGAGCGCGACATCAGCCATTCCTCGGTGGAACGGGTGATCATGCCCGATTCCACCATTCTGGCCGATTACGTGCTGACCCGCCTGGCCCGTCTGCTGTCCGGCCTGGTTGTCAAGCCCGAGCGCATGTGCGAAAATATGGAGCGTTCCTTCGGCTTGTATTTCTCGCAGCGGGTGCTCACGGCCCTGATCGCCGCCGGACTGCCCCGCCAGCAGGCCTATGAGGCCGTGCAGCGTCTTGCCATGCAGAGCTGGGAAACCCGCCGTCCCTTCCCGGACCTGGTGCGGGAGAACGCGGACATGCGCGCCCGCCTGGGCGAAGCCGCCCTGGCGGAGTTGTTCGACCCGGCCTATTATCTGCAACACGAGGACGCCGTCTTCACGCGCGTCTTCAGCGCCGATGCGGCGGAAAACTGAGCCGGGAGCAACGCCATGCTGGAACTCAAGCGCCGTCTGGCCCGCCTGCTGGTGGAAAAATCCTACCGCGAGGGGGATTTTGTGCTGGCTTCGGGCCGCAGGAGCGATTACTATTTTGACTGCCGGGTCACGGCCCTGCACGCCGAAGGGGCTTGGCTCATCGGCACGCTGTTCAACGACATGCTCAAGGGCCTGGACATCAAGGGCGTGGGCGGCATGACCATGGGCGCGGACCCGCTGGTTTCCGCCACCACGGTTATTTCGCATGAGCAGGGGCGGCCGCTGCACGGGCTGCTGGTGCGCAAGGAGGCCAAGGGCCACGGCACCGGACAGTTTGTGGAAGGGCTGGGCAATTTCAGCGCCGGCGATTCCGTCGCCATGCTGGAGGATGTGGTCACCACTGGCGGTT
>JARCFY010000297.1:0-35091 GCA_029233225.1 Lepidodactylus listeri | reverse complement strand
CAAGGCAACTTTACCTTCCATCAAATTCACGGTTACTTCTTCGTCTTCCGGGTAATTCTTAAAATTAAACTTTGTTCCGAGAACTTTCAAATGAAGTTCTCTCGTTTTCACTTCAAAAGGTACTTCTTCATTCTTAGTTACTTCAAAATATCCCTCTCCTTCCAAAGACAATTTCCTGTCATCCACACCGAAACCCTGGGAATAAACAATCTTGGAATCTGCATTCAACCATACTAATGTACCGTCCGGTAAATATAGTTTCGTGCGAGCCCCCAACGGAGCCTCAACCACCATATCAGCAAAACCATGCTTCACAGTTTCCTTTCCTTGCCAATAAGCCCCCAAAGGCAAAAGCAAAAACAAAACGACGGCGGCAATACGGTAAATCACTTTCCAAGAGAATCGCTTTATGATCTCTTGCCTCTTATTTCTCCCGGCAACCCGCCGGGAAAACCGATCAAATGCTTTATTTTTATCAAATGAGGTCGTATCTCCCGACACTCCTGTAGAGAGCCAAATTTCCAATTGGCTCTGCACATAAATCCGATTGGCTTCCGACTCCAGGCTCCACTGCCGCAACTCAGCAAAGGATTCCTTATCCAATTCATCGGATAAGTAGGATATTATCAGTCTGTCTATATCGCTATTTTTTTCTTCTGTATGCATATCTATCAAGTGCGTTTATTAGTAAGACAAAAAAAGTAATGCATGGGGTAGTCGGAAATGGTTTTTTTTTCAATTTCCTATCATTATATAAAAGATCAGCAGTTTTAAATAACTCCCCATCTGCTTCTGGATAGAGGATAAAGCATTCTTTATATGATACTTGACTGTATTCACGGAAATATTCAGTTCACTTGCAATCTCTTCATATTTTTTTTGTTCAAAACGACTTTTCTTGAAAACGGCACGACATTCCTTCGAAAGTCCTTCAATACATTGAGATAGTTTTCCTTCCAACTCCTGTTCCAGCAATGTGCCCAACGGATGATCATCCTCTACAAACACACTATCCAGAAACTCCATGTTCTCGGGAAGCATAAACGAAGAAAAGCAAAGTTCTTTCCGATGCCTCAGAGAGCCCAATTCAGTCAGACAGCGATTCCGGACCGCACGCATCAGATAAGCACGAAGAGAGAAGGTTATTTCTATATCTGCACGATGCTCCCACAGATAGAAGATAGTATCATCCACGATTTCTTCTGCCAAAGAAGAATCAGCCAACAATTGGTATGCAAAACGACAGAGAAGAACATAGTGGCAATCATATATGTATTTAAATGCCTTTTCGTCCCCTTGTTTCAGTCTTTCAATAATATGTTTTTCCATAGTAATCTGAGTAACAAATGGTAAATTCTTAATTATTAATACTTTCCATCAAGAAAACCGTATTGTTCGTTCTGTGTAGGTTGAATATGAGATTGGAACAAAGGTAATATTATTAAATTACGCTGCGCGTTAATAACAGAAAAAGATTAATCCATCCCAAATAAAGTTTATCATAAACTATCAGACAGCAAAGATCGGGAAAGAAATTCTGTTCATCATACATGCATTATTCCAGTATATTATAAGTAAGACAAAAAAGGGGAAACATAGGGTAGTCAAAAAGCAGAGTTTTTCTTTGTATATTTGGGTTCCGTTACTATTTCTTTAATATCTTCACAGGAACAATCCGCACAGGTCCCAACAAACCGCTGGGTACAGGTTGCCAGTCGGCATACGTGCCCTTCTTGTACCCGAGTGCAGCCATATTGATATCCTTAAAGATACGCCATTTCACTCCGCGGCGATCCAGTCCGGCAATACGATTGGCAGGAAGATTGGTTACTTCCACTTCCAAGGTATTCTCCCCCGGATGCAAGTACTTTCCGATATAACAACAGTACGGCACAGCCCATAAAGTAGCCACTTCCTTGCCGTTGATGCGTACCCGGGCACTCTCACGGACATCGCCGAGGGAGAGCAGCCAGTCATCTCCGGCCTCAGCTGCATTTCGGACAGTAAATGTGGTGGAATAACAAGCGGTTCCCATCGTTGTCTTTGCACCTTCAAAAGATAAATCAGTCCACGAACCGAGTGATACGGAATCGGGGACATTAGTCACAGCCGGAGCACTTGCAATGAAGCGGAATCCCCATTTTTTGCAGGTCGAACCTGCTACCCTGTACGATCCGTTCGCATAGGGTGCACGATCCGCCCCGCTACCCTGCACAGTCCGACCCGATAGAATGGCAGATGCATCCGGACAAAGGCAGGTATAATACATCCAATCCGGTGCCTGTACATCGGCATCCGTATATGTTCTCAGAATCACCGATTCTCCTGATGCGAGTTGCAGAAACACTTCCGTCCTGCCGTCCTTACGGCGCAGACGAGCTTTCCCCGACGTTCCGTCCATCGGATTGTAAATCATCACCGAACGGGCAGACACAGCCAAAGGTATCCAAGCCTCGGTATCCTTATCCGTCAGAGCGGAAATGAAATAATGATACCCGTCCGCATTGGCACGGCGAATACAACTCAAGCCGAATGCCGTTTTCATACTCTCGGGAACGGCAGAGGTCTGCGCCAATGTTCCGGCGTAATCCGTTCCGAAAATCACCCGTTTCTTACCGCCCGACGCAACACCAGATTTCTTAATCTCACGCAATGTCCGGTCAAAGTCAGCCCGATGCTGTCCTAAGTTGGCATAGCCGGGCACATCCTCCGGATATCCGTCGAGGAAAACAATCGTCGCACCGCCTTCTGCCAGGCTTAAAAGCTTCTTCAAGACATCCGCAGGCATCAGACGCGCCCCAGGTATGACAAGAGCTTTATATGCCGCCCCGCCGGAAGTCACAATCTTTCCGTCACAGCAAGTCGCAGTGCGAATAAAGTTATCGGAGATATAATCCATATCATAACCCGCATCATTGATCCGGTGCACGGCCTCGATAAAGCGGGGGGCACGTTTCGCCATTCCGTGGATGTCGAACATCAGCAAACGTCCATCCTGGTCGTTCCACATATCATAAACAGGCAGATAGACCAGGAAATCATTATCGGGCTTCCCCATTTGCAGGAAACTTTGGCAACGTGCGATGTATCGGAAGAATGCCGGAGCATCCCGCCAGACGCTATTCGTCGGGCTCATGTCTACGGTAGCGTAGAACTTCCATCCGGGCCAGGCCGCCTCAGCGGGCGAATAGGTGGTGCCGTGAAAATAAGTATGGTTCACGCCGGAAACAAACATCAGGTCGATATCGGGCTTGCACTGCGACAGCGAGGTCCGGAAATGCTCCGTCAGCCAGGTGAAAGTTTCCGAAGAAGTATAGGGTTTTCCGGCTATATGGGCACCGGAGGAAGCATATTTCAGCATGGACAGGTCAGAGTCGTTAGGACGTGTCAACGAATCTTTCCGCAGACCACGGATACCGAAGTCGGACAAGCCGAAGCCTTCACACTCGGGAATGTCTACCGTTGCATAAAGGTCTATCAGATTGCCGGGTGAGCCGTGTGCCTGATTTCTTGTTTTTGAGCCGTGGCGGTGTGCCCACTCCGTCCACTGGCGGGTAAAATTCTCTTGGAGCAGTTCACCCAGCGTTTCGCGATAGTCGGAGATGATACGCCGCGCCGGCTCCGTACGTTCGCCTTCGGCAAGAAACTCAGGCAAGTGTTCTTCCAGCTTATAGCCGCGACGAGCAAAGAAATCATCAAAAAGTCCTTCGGTCCAGTCGGCTCCATACACCTCGTATGAATCGTTAAAAAAGTTATGAGGAAAAGTGGCGGCATTGCCCTTCCCTTCCTTAAACTCTCCGGCAAAGGCACGCTCAAAACGCTCCAGGTAGTTCTTCACAGCACGAGCCGAGAAATGGTTCATCACATATCCCTCACCACCGGGAGCGGCACGTTTCACCTTCTGCAAAGTTTTGCCGCAGAAAGCGGCTATCAAGTGCCAATCGCCCTTCGGCGCCCGCCAATTCAACTTGCCACCTGCTACTTTGTCTGTAAGATTCAGGCATTTGCCTTTATCAGAGAAAGCCATCAGACGTTCAAGTCTGGCATAGGGTTGCTGTTTAGCATCGGAGACTTCAACCTTCTGCCCGAGCGACTGTCCGCCCTCCAAGCGATATTCCGTCACGAGCAACTTGCAGGCAGCATCTTCCACCGTTACCTCGGGACCGCCGAAGGGCCAGCCCGTACCGGTATTCATATCTATCTGCATCCCCAGCCGGGAGGCTTCTTCCCCGGTATATTGCAACATCTGCATCCATCGGGGAGAAAGGAACCGGATATCATTTGCCTCATTCTCCTGTACTCCATAAATCGGCGTAATTTCCAGGGTTCCCATGCCTGCCCCGGCATAGGCTTCGAGGTTACGGGTAAGGTTGTCTTTGTCTACCGCACTGCCCATCCACCACCAACGGGCGGCAGGCCGGGCTTCGGTTTTCACCTCGGGCCAGACAATATCCTGCGCAGACAGTAGGCTTCCAGTCCATAAAGCAATAATTAGTAATAATTGTCTCTTCATATATTTATAGTTCTTTTTACATAAATGGGAATTTAGCTGTCGTCCGCGTATCCAACAGCCAAATTATCATTTTTCCAGTTCCAGACATCCCATGATAAACGGCCCTGTCGCCTTGGCATCGTTATCCCTCATCTTTTCACCGATATAATATTCAAAACTGCCGTCACGATAAGGATGTCCACCCAATCCGCCTACCTGGCAACAACGGGTTAAAGTCAGAGTGCCGTCTTGCTTTTCAACCAACAGTTTATCTTTCAGACCTTGCAACGCCTTCTCTGCCACAGCACGGTATTTTGCATCGATATAACCTTTATTCACCGCCTTGGCATAAGCATACATGCATTGCGTGGTCACCGACGCTTCAGGAAAATTGCCCTTACGCTTCGGCTGGTCGATTACCTGATACCACAGTCCGGCGCTGTCCTGGTACTTCGGCAATGCTTCTGCCAAGCCCTGAATATAGCCGGTCAATTCTGCACGTCCCGGATGATTCTCCGGAATAAAGTCCAGTGCATCTACCAAAGCCATGAACCACCAGCCGATGCTGCGTCCCCAGAAGTTAGGCGAGTGACCGGTTGCGGGATTTGCCCAACGCTGGCTCTTGCTTTCATCCCAGGCATGGTGATAAAGTCCCGTTTTGGCATCGTAAGTATGCTCGTGGCAAAGGCGGAACTGCTTCACCGCCTCATCGATCCACTCCGGCTGATTGAACTCAGCGCCATACTGCGCCATAAACGGAGAGGCCATATACAGGCCATCGAGCCACATCTGGTGCCGGTAAATCAACTTGTGCCAGAAACCGCCCTGCAAAGTACGGGGCTGGTTCCGGAGTTGGCGGATAAGAATGTCCATTGCCAACTTATAACGTCGGTCGCCCGTCTCCCGGTAAAGGTCGAACAACACCTTGCCCGAATTAATAAAGTCCAGATTATAAGCAGCCATATCATAAAGGTGAATCTCCCCCTTCCCGTTAATCAATGAGTCCGCCCACTGCTTCACATAGTCATAATAGCGCCGTTCGCCCGTTGTTTTCCACATCTGCAACATGGCACAGCAACCCACCCCTTGTGCATACCCGAAGAACAGACGCTTGCCATGGTCCAGCTGATAAGCTTGCGGGAAGCGTGCCATTTCCGAGTCGGCAAACCAACGGGCATACGAACCTTCTTCCCACGCATCGCTACGGAAGGGCACTGCAGGCAGACCGGCTTTATTATAAAGGTTGACACGGAAGAAGTTGCAATATCCGTAGCGCACGGCTACCGGAGCCTTCACCTGAGGAGCCGATACCTCCAACCGGTTACCTTTTATCACTGCCGCAGCAGGATAAAAGCGACGGTCGGCACCTGCAATCAAAAAGCCTTTTACCGGAGCATTATCCGGAGTCATCAATCCGTCTCCGGCATACTCAAAGCTCAATACAGCCTTGTCTGCCTCTGCCTTCAAAGCCTTAAACAACGGGCCGGAGCAGACTACATCCTTTCCGTATTGCCTGGCAAGCGCCCACAAAGCCAAACGTTCGCCCGCCACCCGCTTGTTGCGGGGGTGAATATCTGTCGAATCGGCCGCATCGGTAACCACCGCCATACCCACGTTCTTCAATCCGCTTTGCCACGTCTTGAGTTGCGCTTCACGAATCCCCGCAGGTTGTCCCTTATGCGGAGCTATCTGCATAAAGTAAAAAGGCATCTCAGGCTGTTTCCATTCTTTGCGCCAGCTATTAATCATATTGGTAAATACTTGTCGGTACTTCTCAAACCTGATAGCGTTCGATTCGCCCTGATACCAGATATTTCCTTTCACCGTATACCCCAAGATAGGATGAAGCATGCCGTTCCACAATGTAGACGGGACTTTGCAATAACCCTTTTCTTGCTTCACATTCTTCTGTGCAAAGTCTTCCAACACATCTGCATAGAGCGGATTGTTCTTCATTACGCTCATCTTCGTCCACGATTCGGCGTGTGTGCCGCCCCAAGTGCACTGTATCATGCCTACCGGAACATTCAACTCCTTATGCAGCCTGCGTCCGAAGACAAAGCCCACTGCCGAGAAATCATAAAGGTTCTTCGGATTGCATACCAGCCATCGGCCTTCACAATCATCCTCCTCACCTTCCGGGGCAAGCTGATGCTCCACACGAAACAGACGGAGTTCCGGATAATCCGCATCTTTCATCTCTTCCGCTTCGGTAAGCATACCGGTCATCCATTTTTTATCAGGATGCTTGGATACAGGATATTCCATATTGGATTGTCCCGTACAAAGCCACACCTCGCCTACTAATACATTATTAATAATAACCGTATTCTCACCGCTAACCGTGACAGACTGTTCTTTCGCAGCCGCAGGAGTATCCAGCTTTACCGCCCACTTCCCATCAGTAGCAGTCTTTGCCACCACAGCTTTATCCGCCCACGAAGCTTTTACGGCAACCTTTTCACCGGGGGCCGCTTTTCCCCATATATTCACTCGCGTGTTTTGTTGCAGAACCATGTTATCCGAGAAGATGGCCGGAAGAACTACTTTAGCAGAAATAGAGCCTGCCGATAATAAAAGAAAGGAAACGAATCCAAGAAACTTTTTCATGTGCTTTTAATAGTTTTAGTAGAATTAAGAGACAAACCTTTATTCAACATTGCAAATGTAAGCGCCTCACGCCAAATAACCTCTTAGCCTTTTGACAGTTCTCTTATTGTTTTTGTCGTTTATCGCTCGGACAAAAATAAGAAGTTTATCCGACTGTCCCGCTATTATTTCATTACTTATACAAATCTGCCGTTGAATTTAGCTCATTATTTTCGGGTTATGAATAAATCTGATACGCGGACGACACGGACTAAGCGGACGAATATTACTACGGTCGAACTCCCGGTTTCAACGCATGAAACTCTCAGTTTCAACGCATGAAACTCCCAGTTCCAACGCATGAAACTCTCAGTTCCAACGCATGAAACTCCCAGTTCCAACGCATGAAACTCTCAGTTCCAACGCATGAAACTCCCGGTTCCAACGCATGAAACTGCTGGTTCCAATGGGTTGAAACGACCTCCACTCTTGTCTCAACTTTTTAGAAGAAAAAGATTTATTCATAAATGCCTTATTATCAATTGCCTATAAAAACATCTCTGAAGGTCGCCTACTATCGGAGTGAAGGCCGCCTACTATCGGGGCGAAGGTAGGCGACATTCCATCCGATAACAAGCAATCTATTTACAGAATTCAACATTTTTCATAACAGTGAATGAGATAGGCAAACTATTATTTACCTCAGACCTGCTTTCTAACGATAGCATGTCAGCGAGAACAACCCAATCTCAGCAAAACGAACCGGCAAATTTAATCCATGCATAGTATAAAAAGAATAAAAATTCCCCCATTCTTGCATATTCTTTCCAAAATAATCCCTACTTTTGCACCGTTCTAAGAATAATTATGCAGAAATATGAAGAAGAAAGCTAATCGGTTAGACGCTATCAAAATGATTATCTCGAGCAAAGATGTCAGTTCACAAGAGGAATTGCTACTCGCTTTGGGGAAAGAAGGCTTTGAACTGACGCAGGCCACCTTGTCACGCGACTTAAAACAACTGAAAGTTGCCAAAGCAGCGAATATGAACGGGAAATATGTATATGTCTTACCCAATAATATCATGTACAAACGCGCCAATGACCAGAGTGCGAGCGAAATGTTGATGAACAGCGGATTCGTTTCACTTCAGTTTTCCAGGAACATAGCTGTTATTCGTACACGTCCGGGTTATGCCAGCAGTATGGCATACGACATCGACAATCGCGAATGCCCTGCCGTACTTGGAACTATCGCCGGAGACGACACCATCATGATGGTGCTGCACGAAGCTGCCTCCCACGAGGAGATACGTGTGTTTCTGTCACAAATCATTCCGAACGTTAAATAAATGAAGAACGAAAAATGAAGAATGAAGAATTGCCATGCAGCATAATGGCTCAGCCTAATTCTTTATTCTTAATAGTAAACAAGAGATAAAAACAAAACAAAAGATGAAAAAGAGAGAAGTAGCCTGTGCCATTATACCGCATGGCAATTCTTCATTCTTAATTCTTAATTCTTAATTAAAGAAAGAAATGGATTCGAAACAAATTGATGTGATGGTGGCTGATGCCTCACATGAAGTTTACGTGGATAAAATTTTGGATACCATCCGAGATGCTGCCAAAGTACGCGGAACAGGCATCGCAGAACGCACGCATGAATACGTAGCGACGAAGATGAAAGAAGGGAAGGCTATCATAGCCTTGTGCGGGGATGAATTTGCAGGCTTCACCTATATAGAAAGCTGGGGAAACAAACAATATGTAGCCACGTCCGGTTTGATTGTCCATCCTGATTTTCGTGGTCTGGGACTGGCAAAACGCATAAAAACGGCATCTTTCCGCCTGGCACGTTTGCGATGGCCCAATGCCAAGATATTCAGCCTGACCAGTGGTGCAGCCGTTATGAAGATGAATACCGAGCTGGGCTATGTACCCGTTACTTTCAATGAGCTGACCGATGACGAGGCTTTTTGGAAAGGGTGCGAAGGCTGCATCAACCATGATATATTGGTCACTAAAAAACGGAAGTTCTGCATCTGCACCGCTATGCTCTACGATCCGAAGTTACACGAAGAAGATAAAATATAAATAAATGAAGAAATAAGAATGAAGAATGAAGAATTTAGCTGCGCTATCATGCCGTATGGCAATTCTTCATTCTTAATTCTTCATTCTTAATTAATAATAGTTATGGAAACAAAGAAGAAAAAAGTAGTGGTCGCTTTCAGCGGTGGGCTGGACACCTCATTTACAGTAATGTATCTTGCTAAAGAAAAAGGATACGAAGTGTATGCAGCTTGCGCCAATACCGGAGGATTCAGTCCGGAACAACTGAAGACCAACGAGGAGAACGCCTACAAACTGGGGGCTAAAGAATACGTTACGATAGACGTTACGCAGGAATACTATGAAAAAAGTTTGAAGTACATGGTGTTCGGCAACGTACTGCGCAACGGCACCTACCCCATCTCCGTAAGTTCCGAACGTATCTTCCAGGCGCTCGCCACCGCCCGTTATGCCAATGAAATAGGTGCGGATGCCATTGCCCACGGTTCTACAGGGGCAGGCAACGACCAGATTCGCTTCGATATGACATTCCTTGTAATGGCTCCGGGTGTGGAAATCATTACCTTGACACGCGATATGGCATTGAGCCGTCAGGAAGAAATAGACTATCTGAATAAACATGGCTTTGCAGCCGACTTCGCCAAGCTGAAATATTCGTACAATGTAGGTCTATGGGGCACTTCCATTTGCGGTGGTGAAATCCTCGATTCTGCACAAGGTCTGCCGGAAAGCGCTTACTTGAAACATTGCGAAAAAGAAGGTACGGAACAGCTACGACTGACTTTTGAGAAAGGCGAGCTGAAAGCCGTGAACGATGAGAAGTTCGACAACCCTATCGAGGCTATTCAGAAAGTGGAAGAAATCGGTGCGGCCTACGGCATCGGACGTGACATGCACGTAGGTGATACGATTATCGGAATCAAAGGCCGCGTAGGCTTTGAAGCCGCCGCCCCGATGTTGATTATCGGTGCACACCGTTTCCTGGAAAAATACACATTGAGCAAATGGCAGCAGTACTGGAAAGACCAGGTAGCCAACTGGTACGGCATGTTCCTGCATGAAAGCCAGTATCTGGAACCTGTTATGCGCGACATCGAAGCTATGCTGACCGAAAGCCAACGCAACGTAAACGGTACGGCAATTCTCGAACTTCGCCCGCTCAGCTATTCCACGGTAGGTGTGGAGAGTGAAGACGACCTGGTAAAGAACAAGCTGGGCGAATACGGCGAAATGCAGAAAGGCTGGACGGCAGAAGATGCAAAAGGCTTTATCAAAGTCACTTCTACCCCATTGCGTGCTTATTACGCCAACCATAAGGACGAGAAAATTTAAATAAATGAAGAATGAAAAATGAAGAATTTAGCTGCGCTATCATGCCGCAGGGCAATTCTTCATCCATCATTCATCATTCTTCATTCATCATTCTTAATTAAAATAGTATGATAAAAGTAGGAATCATCGGCGGGGCCGGATATACGGCAGGCGAACTGATACGTTTGCTTATCAACCATCCGGAAGCGGAAATCGTTTTCGTCAACAGCTCAAGCAACGCCGGCAACAAAATTACCGACGTGCACGAAGGGCTGTACGGCGAAACAGATTTAGTGTTCACCGACGAACTCCCGTTGGACGAGATAGATGTGCTATTCTTCTGTACCGCACACGGCGATACCCGGAAGTTCCTCGAGAGCCATAACGTGCCCGAGGCATTGAAGATTATCGACCTCTCCATGGACTACCGTATAGCTTCTCCTGAACACGACTTCATCTATGGTCTGCCGGAACTGAACCGTCGCGCCACTTGCAAGGCAAAGCACGTTGCCAATCCGGGTTGTTTCGCCACTTGCATCCAACTGGGGTTATTGCCACTTGCCAAGCATCTGATGCTGAACGACGACATCATGGTGAATGCCATTACCGGCAGCACGGGTGCAGGCGTAAAACCGGGTTCGACGAGTCACTTCAGCTGGCGCAACAACAACATGAGCGTGTACAAGGCTTTCGAGCATCAGCATGTACCCGAAATCAGGCAATCGCTCCAACAGTTGCAGAACAGCTTCGACTCAGAGATTGACTTCATTCCCTATCGGGGCGACTTTCCGCGCGGCATCTTCGCCACGATTGTGGTAAAGACCAAAGTTGCCCCGGACGAGATTATCCGTATGTACGAAGAGTACTACGATAAAGACTCCTTCACGCATATCGTAGACAAGAACATCGACTTGAAGCAAGTGGTGAATACCAACAAATGCCTCATCCACCTGGAGAAGCATGGTGACAAGCTGCTAGTTATCTCTTGCATCGACAATCTGTTGAAGGGTGCCAGCGGACAGGCGGTTCATAACATGAACCTGATGTTTAATTTGGAAGAGACCGTAGGACTTAAATTGAAACCCGCTGCTTTTTAATGAAGGATGAGGAACGAAGAATGAAGAATTCGCATAACAGAACAGATTCATTGCTACATACCAAGAGTTATGCTTTTGCTTTGCGAATAATAAGTATGACAAGGTTTCTTAAAGAGAAAAAGCAAGAGAATGTGTTAAGCAAACAAGTTCTTCGTTCAGGAACTACAATAGGAGCATTAATTCGAGAAGCTGGATTTGCCCAAAGTCAAGCGGACTTCATTAATAAGTTGAGTGTTGCATTAAAAGAAGCGAATGAAACAAATTATTGGCTCAATCTTTTGAAGGATGCAGGATATATCGATGACAAATCCTTTTTGAGTATGGAACTTGAATGCGGAGAGCTAATAGCCCTTTTAATCGCTTCAATCAAAACTGTAAAAACAATCAGAATAAGAACGAAAGCATCCACTAAATTCTTCGTTCTTCATTCTTAATTCTTAATTTATATTATGAATTTATTCGACGTATATCCCCTTTTTGACATAAATATCGTCAAAGGAAAGGGTTGCCACGTATGGGACGAACAAGGGACAGAGTACCTTGACCTTTACGGCGGACACGCGGTTATCTCTATCGGACATGCACATCCGCATTACGTAGAGATGATCAGCAAACAAGTAGCTACGTTGGGATTCTATTCCAACTCGGTAATCAACAAGCTGCAACAACAGGTGGCAGAACGGTTAGGGAAAGTCTGCGGTTACGATGACTACTCCTTATTCCTTATTAACAGCGGTGCCGAAGCAAACGAAAACGCCTTGAAATTGGCTTCTTTCTACAATGGACGCACACGTGTGGTATCTTTCAGCAAAGCTTTCCACGGACGTACTTCATTAGCAGTAGAGGTTACCAACAATCCTAAAATCATCGCTCCGATCAATGACTGCGGACATGTAGTCTATCTGCCCTTAAACGATATCGAAGGCATGAAAGCCGAACTCGCCAAAGGTGATGTTTGTGCAATAATCATAGAAGGCATCCAAGGTGTGGGCGGCATCCAACTGCCTACAGACGAATTTATGCACGCCCTGCGCCAGGCATGTACGGAACACCACACCGTACTGATTCTTGATGAAATCCAAAGTGGTTACGGACGTAGCGGCAAGTTCTTCGCCCATCAATATAATGGCATCAAAGCCGACATCATCACCGTGGCCAAAGGCATTGGTAACGGTTTTCCAATGGCAGGCGTACTTATCAGCCCGATGTTTACTCCGGTATACGGACAACTGGGAACAACCTTCGGCGGAAACCATCTGGCCTGCAGCGCAGCACTTGCCGTGCTGGATGTGATGGAACAAGAGAACCTGATAGAGAATGCAGCCAAAGTGGGCAGCTATTTGATAACAGAGTTGAAGAAGTTCCCGCAAATCAAAGAAGTGCGCGGACGGGCTTGATGATTGGTCTGGAATTTGACGAACCCATCAAGGACTTGCGTTCGAAGCTATTGAAAGAGCAACACGTATTCACCGGTGTCAGCGGAACAAACGTACTTCGTCTGTTGCCGCCGCTCTGCCTCTCGATGGAAGAAGCCGGCACTTTTCTCGAACGTTTTCAACGAATACTTTGATATTTGATATATAATCAGCCGACAGAAGAGGGACCGGAAGAAGAATACTATTTTCTATTCCGGTCTTTTTTATTGTAGAATAGCTGATTGACAACTTGGAATGCTTTAAATATAACACAATACACAGGAGCGCTATTTGCAACCTATCAGCTTGCCTTATCCCCTGCCTCGGGACTATTATCAGCACGATTTGGGCTACCTTTATTAAATAATCATTCAGAATCAACTCGTACTATAAATGGGAATTTACCGGGGCTTTGCTCCGCAGTAGTAAGAATTATCTTTTAATTATGATGCGCTACTTAAAAAATTATCTACCTTTGCCCATATAGACGAATCTTTTAAATGGAAAGAAGATATGAAAATAGCAATTATCGGTGCAGGAAATATGGGCGGCTCTATTGCCCGCGGACTGGCTAAAGGAACAATCGTTTCCGCCAGTGATATTATTGTTTCTAACCCCACGCAGAACAAACTGGCAAACTCAAGCCGAATTTCCCGCTCTGCAAGTGACCAATGACAACCAGGAAGCCGTGACTGGCGCCGACATGATTATTTTTGCTGTAAAGCCGTGGTTGATAAAACCCGTAGTGAACGAGCTTAAGTTGAAAAGCAAGCAGATACTTATATCCGTTGCTGCCGGCATCCCTTTCGAAGAACTGGCCCACTATGTGGCAGACAAGGAAATGACCATGTTCCGCATTATCCCCAACACTGCCATCAGCGAAATGGAAAGCATGACGCTCATCTCGCAAGCCGCAATGCGGGTAAGGAACAGGAACAACTGATGCTGGACATATTCAACCAGATGGGCCTTGCCATGCTTATCCCCGAAGAAAAGTTTGCCGCCGCCACCTCCATGACTTCCTGCGGCATAGCCTACGTGCTGAAATATATCCAGGCAGCCATGCAAGCGGGCATTGAAATGGGCATCTATCCCATAGACGGGATGCGTATGGTAGCCCAGTCTGTCAAAGGAGCGGCCGAACTGATTCTGAACAACGATACTCATCCCAGTGTAGAGATTGACAAGGTATGCACCCCGGGAGGCATCACTATTAAAGGAATCAATGAGCTGGAACACAACGGATTTACTTCTACAGTCATCAAAGCTATCAAGGCAAGCAAATGACAAATCATCAGCGGTTAGTGCCGAATGATAAATAGACAGAATAATTTTAAACTATATAATTATGGACGAACAGATAAAACAAATAGCCGAACGCCTGCGCGGACTGCGTGAGGTTCTCGAATTGACAGCCGAAGACGTCGCCCGCGATTGTGAAATCTCCCTCGAAGAATACCGGCATGCCGAGACGGGAGAATATGACATCTCCGTCAGCATGCTGCAAAAGATAGCCCGTCGCTACAGTATAGCGCTCGACGCACTGATGTTTGGGGAAGAGCCCAAAATGAGTGCCTATTTCCTCACCCGCTCCGGAAAGGGAACGAGTATCGAACGCACCAAAGCCTACAAGTACCAGTCGCTCGCCGCCGGCTTCATCAACCGGACAGCCGATCCGTTCATCGTCACCGTAGAACCCAAGTCGGACAGCGAACCGATGCACTACAACAGCCATAACGGACAGGAGTTTAACCTTGTACTGGAAGGGACGTATGATGATAAGCATCGACGGTAAGGACTTGATTTTAAACGAAGGAGACAGCTTGTTTTTCAATTCCAAGCTACCCCACGGCATGAAAGCGCTGGATGGAAAGACAGTGCGGTTTCTGGCTGTTATCATGTAATATAAATAAATAAATGAAGAATGGAGAATGAGGAATGAAGAATTTAGCTGCGCTGTTATGCTGTATAGCAATTCTTCATTCATCATTCTTCATTCTTAATTCAAAAGATTATGGTAGAACGATTTTTATCACAAACGTCCTTCACCTCCCAGGAGGACTTTATCAGGAACTTAGAGATTAACGTTCCGGAAAATTTCAACTTCGGGTACGATGTAGTAGATACCTGGGCCACTGAACAACCCGACAAACCCGCCCTGCTCTGGACCAACGACCAAGGTGAGCACAAGCAGTTCTCATTTGCTGACATGAAGCGCTATACAGACATGACAGCTTCGTACTTTCAAAGTCTCGGCATCGGTCATGGCGACATGGTTATGTTGATTTTAAAACGCCGTTATGAGTTTTGGTTCAGCATCATAGCACTGCACAAGCTCGGCGCAGTCGTGATTCCCGCAACCCATCTGTTGACTAAAAAAGATATCGTTTACCGTTGCAACGCTGCTGATATCAAAGTGATTGTTTGCGCAGGCGAAAATGTCATTACCGATCACATCACAGCCGCCATGCCAGACTCTCCAAGTATCAAGAAGCTCGTGAGCGTTGGTCCTGAGGTTGCCGATGGATTTGAAGACTTTCATAAAGGCATTGACAGTGCAGCCCCTTTCGTCAGACCTGAACAGACTAACAGCAACGAAGATATTTCATTGATGTACTTCACCAGCGGTACTACCGGCGAACCGAAAATGGTTGCCCATGACTTCACATATCCGTTGGGACATATCGTTACCGGAAGTTTCTGGCATAATCTGGACGAAAACAGCCTCCACCTTACTATTGCCGATACCGGTTGGGGAAAAGCCGTGTGGGGCAAGCTCTACGGACAGTGGATAGCCGGTGCCAACATCTTTGTATACGACCATGAGAAGTTTACTCCGGGCGATATACTGGAAAAGATACAGGACTATCATGTGACTTCCCTCTGTGCACCACCCACCATTTTCCGTTTCCTTATACACGAGGACCTGACAAAGTACGATCTTTCTTCCCTACAATATTGTACCATTGCCGGCGAAGCTTTGAACCCCGCCGTCTTCGACACATTCAAGAAGCTGACGGGCATCAAACTGATGGAAGGTTTCGGCCAGACCGAGACGACTCTTACCGTGGCCACCATGCCCTGGATGGAACCGAAACCCGGCAGCATGGGATTACCGAACCCTCAGTATGACGTTGACCTGATAGACTATGACGGCCGTTCCGTAGAAGCCGGCGAACAAGGACAAATCGTTATCCGTACCGACAAAGGCAAACCTCTGGGATTGTTCAAAGAATACTATCGTGACACAGCCCGCACCAATGAAGCATGGCATGACGACATATACTACACCGGTGACGTTGCATGGAGAGACGAAGACGGCTACCTCTGGTTTGTAGGCCGTGCCGACGATGTTATCAAAAGCAGCGGTTACCGCATCGGTCCGTTCGAAGTGGAAAGTGCTTTGATGACGCATCCCGCAGTCGTGGAATGTGCTATCACAGGTGTGCCGGACGAAATTCGCGGACAGGTAGTGAAAGCGACCATCGTATTGGCAAAGGGATATCAGGCACGTGCAGGCGAAGAATTGATTAAAGAGCTCCAAAATCATGTAAAGAAAGTGACCGCTCCTTATAAATATCCGCGTGTAATCGAGTTTGTAGATGAACTCCCCAAAACTATCAGCGGCAAGATCAGGCGTGTGGAAATCCGGGAAAATGACGAAAAATAAGTCTATTTAAAGTTTTTTTCTATATAGAGGAAAGATTAAACGCCTATATTTGTAACCGATAGACAAGACAAATAATACACAGCTTAAAACAAATGATTACAAGTAGAAAAGACTCTCAGATCGGCGTTTTTGCCGGAAGTCCGTGGGAAGCGGAAAGTGTGTGAAACAACTGCTCAAGTCCGCATACATCAATGTATCGGCGGAAGACAAAGGGCAAGGTATCCAATTATCGGTTCCTTACCAGTCTTACACAACTGCCATGCGGATAATCAGCAATAGAAAGATTTCATAGAGTATAAAAAAGACGAAGGAGAGGGTGTGTCAAAACTCTCTCCTTTCTTTATTCACAATCCTTTCTCTCTACCGGTTCAGGAATAATACCGAGTCGTTTCCCTTATAATAGAAGCTTTTTATGCAGATAAAAAGATAAAAGGATTATATTTGCAAGGAAATTGTAGTTTACAAAAAAATCTAACTATCAATAATGAGCGACACGGCATCATGAGTAACAATATACGGAAATGGAAAGCAGCGGTTCTCTTACTGGTAATGCTCCTCCTCTCCGGCAATATATATGCACAAGATAAATATATCCAACGGTTAGGCATTGAAGGCCGTCCGGATATATCTTCTCTACCAGTTCTTTTCTGCGGGGGGAGAATAACCTGCGTAAATATCTGCAATCTTCCTACTCGGCACATCTGAAATATTCGTTCCAGCTCAAACCGGGCACAGTGGCCGACCATGTATATAATGGCGCTTACCAAGGCATAGGTTTGGGATATTTCGACTTCGGCAACCACCAGGAAATGGGTACTCCGGTTACTCTATATCTTTTTCAAGGAGCGCGTATCGTCCGGTTTACACCCCGCATATCGCTCAATTACGAGTGGGGATTCGGAATGTCGTTCGGGTGGAAGCCCTATCATTATTCCGATAATCCCCAAAACACCGTTATCGGATCTAAAATCAATGCTTATCTCAATGCCGGACTTCATTTAAACTGGATACTGTCGCCACGCTTTGACCTCAATATAGGCACCAGTATGATACATTTTTCAAATGGCAATACCAAATACCCCAACACGGGACTCAATACCATTGATTTCAAGATAGGAGTAGTGTACAACTTCAACCGCGAAAGCAATGCACTTAAAAAGTTTATGCATCCGGTTATCATACCAGCATTTCCCCGGCATGTCAGTTATGACCTGACAATGTTCGGTTCATGGCGGAGAAAAGCGGTCGATGTACCCGGCGGTCAAATTCCTGCTCCGGATATTTATGCAGTAGCCGGCTTCAACTTTGCCCCGATGTACAACTTCGGATATAAATTCCGTGCAGGTGTATCTCTGGACGGCGTTTACGATGCCAGTGCCAACATCTATGCAAAAGATTATATCAGCGACGGCGGCAGCAATTACAAAGAATCATTCGGCTATCCTTCTCCCGGCAAACAGCTTTCGTTAGGTATCTCCGCACGGGGCGAGTTTGTGATGCCGTACTTTACAGTCGGCATCGGCTTCGGCGCCAATGTGTTGCATGCCGGTGGTGACCAAAAGTCTTTCTACCAGATACTGGCGCTAAAGATAGACACAGGCCGCAATTCCTATCTCCATATAGGCTATAATCTCAAAGACTTCCATGAGCCCAACTACCTGATGCTGGGCATCGGATACAGGTTCAATAACAAACGTCCACGGTTATATCGTTAGTCTTCCGATTCTTGTTAACTTTGCCCAATCAAATAGAGATTTACGAGTATGATTAGACAAGTTCAGCTTGAGGATGCCAAAGACATCACAGAAATTTACAACGAATACATTGCCAATAGTGCCATTACGTTTGAAACAGAACTTCTGACAGAAGACGAGATGCGCTCACGCATAGCAGCCATTTCGCCCTCTTATCCTTATTTTGTGTATGAGGCAGACCATGAAGTAGCAGGATACTGCTACGCCCATCCCTGGAAACAACGGGCTGCTTATCGTTACACTCTCGAAACGACCGTATATCTGTCTCCCCGACATAAAGGGAAAAAAATAGGCAGAGCATTAATGGAAACCCTCATCGAAGAATGCCGCCGAAGCGATTACCATGCATTGATAGCATGTATCACAGAAGGCAATGAAGCCAGCAACTCCCTGCATGCAAAATTAGGATTCAGACAAGTCTCCCACTTTGAGAAAGTCGGCATGAAATTCGGGCAATGGTTAGACGTAGTTGATTATGAACTGCTACTTTAGCAGATGTCCCCGGTTGCACCTCAGGTTCTTGATATTACATCCCCCTGCACACCCCCGCATTATCTTCTTATTTACCTCAGGCGTGAAGGGGGATATCATTTTCTCCTGAAAAATTGCATTTAAAGCGACTTGAATTCCTTGACCGCCTTTTTCAATCTTTCAATACTCAATTCTCCTGATTGTCTCCACAATTGTTCTCCCTTTCTAAAAAGGATGAATGTAGGAGTTCCATCAATCGTATAAAAATCAGCAAGAACACTTTCCTGGTCTACATCTACTTGTACCACCTCGAGCGTACCTTCCATCTCTTTCTTAAATTCTTCTATTACCGGTTGCATGCGTTGGCAATGCGAACACCATGTAGCATAATATATTATCTGACCCGTTGTGCAAATGTTGTGCAAGTACTATAAAACAAAAACGCTAACCATCTTACAAATAAGAGATTAGCGTTTCGTCAAGTACTCGAAGCGGGACTTGAACCCGCACAGCCGCAATGGCCAAAGGATTTTAAGTCCTTCGTGTCTACCATTCCACCATTCGAGCATCCTAAAAAGGAGAGCGGAAAACGAGACTCGAACTCGCGACCCTAACCTTGGCAAGGTTATGCTCTACCAACTGAGCTATTTCCGCAGGTTTCTGGAGAACGGGTGCAAAGATAAAGAGTTTCCCTATTACAGCCAAACTTTTCACCGGAAAAAACTTAACCAAGCAGGACGTAGATGTTAACTAATGCCCGGGAGTTTGACACTTCCTGTCTTCTCAGATATTTGTAACTCTCTGAAATAGTTTCTATTAAAACTCTTTTTCATGTCAAATATACTATTTATATTTGTAGCTACATAAAGTTACATAGGTATGAAGTTAACGGTAAGCCGGTCAAAAAACTCAGAGACATACTATATTCAAAAGTCTTATAGGACTGATTCTGGTAAAAGTTCTACTAAGACAGTAGAGCGATTGGGTTCCATGAAGGAACTCCAAGCACGCTTTGGTGAAGAAGAGACTCTAACCAAGGTTAAAGAGTATGTGCGTGAGCTCTCTGCTGCCCAGAAGGAATCTCGAACAGAGGTGGTGGTAAAGTTGTCTCCCTCCCTTTTGCTCAAGACGGATGAGCAACGTTGTTTTAACGGAGGCTACCTTTTTCTACAAAAAGTATATCATGATCTAGGTCTTGATAGGATATGCCGTACTATCTGCAAGTCTCATAAAAATGAGTATAATCTGAATGAGATATTATCAAGGTTGCTCTACACCCGGGTGCTCTATCCCGGTTCCAAACTATCGTCATTGGCGGACTCTAAAAGGTTCATAGAACAGCCTAATATGGAGCTTCATCAAATATACCGTGGGCTGTCTCTGCTGGCAAAGGAAAGCGATGCCATACAGGCGGCGGTCTATAAGAACAGTTTGAAGCTTGGAAGGCGGAATACCCAAGTTCTGTATTATGACTGTACCAACTACTTCTTTGAGAGCGAAGATGAAGGAGGCCTGAAACAATATGGCTGCTCGAAGGAAAACCGTCCTAATCCAATCGTGCAGATGGGCATGTTCATGGACATGGACGGAATACCTCTAACCTTCTGCATTAATCCGGGAAACACCAATGAACAAGTGACGCTTAAGCCATTGGAACAGAAACTCAACGAAAACTTCGGCATCAGCAAATTGGTAGTTTGCACTGATTGCGGACTCTCATCCTATGACAACAGGAAAAACAATGATGTGGGAGAACGGGCCTTCATTACTGTCCAGTCCCTCAAGAAGTTAAAGAAACATCTGCAACACTGGTCTTTGGAAAGTATAGGATGGCATATCGCAGGTTCAGACCAGGAGTATGACTTGGGTGAAGTCGACCTGGAAGAATATCATGACACATTATTCTATAAAGACAGATGGATCAACGAGGGCGGGTTGTCCCAGAGACTGATTGTAACCTTCTCCTTCAAGTACAGGGAATACCTCAGATATGTAAGGAACAGACAGATAGGACGGGCTGAAAAGATAATCATGAACGGTCCGGCAAAACTGAACAAGAAAAGACCGAATGACCCGAAGCGCTTCATATCACAAACTTCATATACGCCGGATGGAGAAATTGCACAAGCTACCAGTTATTCACTAAATCAAGAAATGATAGGCCAGGAAGAACTCTTTGACGGTTTCTATGCAATATGTACGGACCTTGAAGATGATGCGCCTGCCATTATAAAGGCAAATGCCGGCAGATGGATAATAGAGGATGGCTTCCGTGTCATGAAGAATGAGTTCGAGGCAAGACCTGTATATCTACAAAGAGACGACAGGATTGAGGCACACTTCCTAACATGCTTTCTTGCGCTACTGCTATATAAGTATCTGGAGGAAAAGCTCAATCGTGGTCTAAATCACTTCACCCCCAATGAGATCATAGGAACACTCACTGACATGAACTTCCTGAGCATTGCAGCAGAAGGATATATGCCTACATATACAAGAACCAGTCTCACGAATGCATTACATGGATCTGCCGGGTTCAGAACCGACAAACAGATAGTGACTAAGAAAGAAATGAGAAGCATTATTGCACAAACGAAAAATAATCAAGATGCGGATAATATAGCTACATAGTGAGAAAATAAAAAAGCCCCAAAAACGCCGATACAGCATTATCAGAGGCTCATTTTGGAAAAGTGATGTGTCAAAGATGAGATAAAGAGTTTCCCTATTACAGCCAAACTTTTCACCGGAAAAAACTTAACCAAGCAGGACGTAGATGTTAACTAATGCCGATTATCGGCCAAGCAAGGCCTTCTCTGCAACCTCCATCGTTTCGAAGTTGAACTCATCCACAACTTTCTGCATCAAGACTGAGATTTCATTATTACAAAGATTGCCTATACTGCCCTCATGGGTATGATGTACTTCTTTATTATGAGAGAAGTTTCCGGCTTCTATATCGAGCCCCACTTTCTTATAAGCATCACGGAAGGGCATCCCTTCACGCGCCAGGCGGTTCACTTCCTCTACGCTGAATATAAGCAGATATTTATCATCATCAAGGATGTGTTCGTTCACTTTTATCTCGTTCATGATATAAGTCGTCATCTGCAAACAGTCTTTCAGTTCCTGGAAAGCAGGCAAAAACACTTCTTTAATAATCTGCAAATCACGAAAATAACCGGAAGGCAGATTATTGGCAATCATCATTATCTGCTGAGGCAATGACTGCAACTTATTACATTTGGCACGGGTAAGTTCGAACACATCGGGATTCTTCTTATGCGGCATGATGCTGGAACCGGTAGTACATTCATCAGGCAATTTCACAAAACCGAAGTTCTGACTATTAAACATACAGGCATCGAACGCCAGTTTGGAGATCGTTCCGGCAATGCTTGCCAGAGCAAAAGCCACATTGCGCTCCATCTTGCCACGCCCCATCTGGGCATATACAACGTTGTAATTCAGCGAGTCAAAACCTAACAGATTGGTAGTCATCGTACGATTCAACGGGAAAGAAGAGCCATATCCCGCCGCAGAGCCCAACGGATTACGATTGCACATCTTGAAAGCGGCCTGCAAGAAGAGCATATCATCTACCAAACTCTCGGCATATGCTCCAAACCATAATCCGAAAGAGGAAGGCATGGCTATTTGCAGATGGGTGTAACCCGGCATCAATACATTTTTATAGCGTTCGCTTTGCAGCACAAGCACATGAAAGAGCTGTTCTACGGCTTCGGCAATCTCCTTTATCTGGGTACGGGTAAAGAGTTTCAAGTCCAGCAGCACCTGGTCATTACGTGAACGTCCGCTATGAATCTTCTTGCCGACATCTCCCAATTTACGAGTCAACATGAGTTCCACCTGGGAGTGGACGTCTTCTACACCATCTTCTATTACAAATTCTCCCTTTTCGGCAGTCGCATAAATATCTTTTAGTTCGGCAAGGAGCCGGGCAAGCTCGTCTTCAGTCAACAGACCGATATTTTCTAACATCGTGATATGCGCCATTGAGCCCAATACATCATGTTTTGCCAGATAGAGGTCCATCTCACGGTCACATCCCACCGTAAAGCGTTCTATATCTTTATTTACCTGAACAGATTTTTCCCAAAGTTTTTGAGCCATAGATAAGTAAATATTAAATATTAGGTTTTAATATTGATTCTCTAAATATAAAGATAAGGCACTACATTGCGCTAATTACAGATGCAGCGTGCAGCCAATTAATAATTGATAGTTAATAGTTAATCATTGCCAGCGTATCCGCCATCTTTTCCAGCCCTTCTTGCAAGGGCTTTTGTACCATGGTTTTCATAAACGGATTCAACTCCATACCGATGGTGAGCTTCATCTTACATTCTGTTTCAGTAACAGGTACTATCTGCACCCACAGATTGAAAGGCAGAGGTGAAGTGGTTGTTGCAAACTTGATACATTTACAAGGTTCTTTTTCTACAATCTGCAAAACAATCTTTCCTACCGGAGGTACTTCGATTGACAAACTTTCAGCATCAAAGCTCAAGTTCTTTATCTTATCCTGTGGTAAACGGTCCCTCACTTTCTCTAAATTACTAAGATCGGAAAGTTTCTCATAAACGGCTGTTTGTGAAGCTGATATTATCTTCACCGCACTTTCAAAATTTGTCATAAGCCAATGGTATTTAAAAGGCAAAAAAGAACTATCCGGACAGAATCTATCCGAATGGCCCTTTCGTCATAATCTATCAATCTATAAAATAGTTCTTATTTTCCGGCATCCCAATGAGCAGGATCTCTACGCCATTCGTTCAACGTAGCTACATCTTCTTCTTCAATGTAGCCCGTACGAAGTGCAACTTCCATTACAGCTTCATAGTTGGTCAATGTAACCAAAGGTACTTTTGCGTCCTTGAATGCTTTTTCCGCAACCGGGAAACCATAAGTATAGGCGGCAACCATACCGATTACTTCACATCCGTCACGACGTATAGCCTCTACCGCCTTCAAGCTGCTTCCACCGGTAGAAATCAAATCTTCCACCACCACAACTTTCATGCCCGGACGAAGCTCTCCTTCAATGAGATTCTCCAAACCATGATCTTTCGGAGTAGAACGTACATATACAAATGGTAAATTCAAGGAATCAGCCACCAATGCCCCCTGGGGAATAGCCCCCGTTGCAACACCGGCAATAGCATCCACCTGACCGAAACGTTCCAAAACCAGACGTGTAATTTCCAACTTTACGAAATTACGGAGAGAAGGATATGATAGGGTTTTACGGTTATCACAATAAAATGGAGATTTCCAACCTGACGCCCAAGGTAAAAGGGTTAGCGGGTTGTAGTTTAATCGCTTTTATCTTCAGCAACTTTTCTGCAAACAATCTTTCTAAAGTTTTCATAGCCAAATTAACTATTATGATAAATATGGCACAAAAATACAGAAAGCTAACGAGAATAAAAAAAAGAATGCGGATATTTTTCACTCCGAACAGCCATTTTTCATCAGAAAACGCAATACAATGACGAATATCTTCCATTTCGAAACCTCTGCTAAGAGCAAACCGTATCAATTTATTATTCAGCTCAAATTCAGTTTCGGCACGGACGCTTTTTCTTTTTGCAACAACAAATCACGCAAAATAGAAAGGTACTCTTCCTGGTCAATCTCATTTAAAAATGAGGAGAAAGTCATGCGGGGAATCTTCTTTAATTGAAGCGCCTGCCCTATTTTAACTTTGCCCCATTTGCAAAACGGTATTTATCATGGACAAACGCACGGCAAAAGCGTTCTTCATCAATAAACTTTTCTTGCTCCAGGCGGTTGAGTATACGTTCTATTGCCGCGTAAGAAATCCCCCAACGCTGCATTTTCTCCATTATTTCCGCACGGCAATGCTCCGCTGTGGAGCAATAAGCCGCCATACGGTTTAAAGCTTCTGTCTCTGTAATTTCTGTCATCGTTCTGCAATTACAATTCGATCATTTCCTGATATATCCTTTAAAATTCGAAGATTGATATAGCCCTGCCTGCTAAGCATCGCAGCAGTAGCTTCTCCAAAAGCACGATTAATTTCAAAATAAAGCCGGCCACCGGCGACAAGCATTTCCCTGCCCAGCTCTGCAATATGCCGGTAAAAGAGAAGCGGGTTATTATCCGAAACAAACAACGCCGAAAAAGGTTCCCAGTTCAAGACATTAGGTTCCATGAATTGCTTCTCCGACTCAGTGACATACGGCGGATTACTGACAATTACATCGTAACATTCCCGTTCCTCAGGCAAATACCTCAAGACATCCCGCTGCAAGAAGCGGACAGAAGCCTGTAATATCTCATTATTACGACGGGCGATATCAAGCGCTTCTTTCGAAATGTCCCATGCGGTAACTTCCGAATCCGGCAGTGCTTTCGAAAGAGAAACAGCGATGCAACCGCTGCCTGTTCCTATGTCAAGAATGCGGGAGGCGGGTGATATTTCCTTCAGCATCACCTCAACCAGTTCTTCCGTTTCCGGCCGCGGTATTAATACCCCGGGCGCCACATGGAAAGTGTGTTCCATGAAGCGCGTAAGCCCCTGCACGTATTGTATCGGTTCAAAATTGCACAGACGGACAAGAATGTCATCCAATTCCTGCGTTTCTTTTGAGGATAAAATTATATCTTTGCCCAAATAATAGTCAACCGTGCCCTGTCCCAACATTTCACAACAGATAATGCGGGATAAATTGGCGGCCTCTTGCCCGGAATAACATTCCTGCAAGGCTTTACGAATGTAAGAGACGGAGATATTCATAATATTCGGACTTTTCAGGTTGCAAAAATAGTGCAAGTTGAGTGTAAAACAAAGTATGGAAGAAGAAAAATACATGCGCCGCTGCATCCAGTTAGCGCAAAACGGCTTGTGTAACGTAGCACCCAACCCGATGGTAGGGGCGGTAATCGTATGTGACGGAAAGATTATCGGCGAAGGATACCATGTGCGTTGCGGCGAAGCGCATGCCGAGGTAAACGCAATACGTTCTGTCAAAGACCAGTCTTTACTTGGACGTTCTACTATTTATGTCAGTCTGGAGCCCTGCTCTCATTATGGAAAAACGCCTCCATGTGCAGACCTTATTATTAATAAGCAGATTCCCCGCATTGTCATCGGCTGCCAGGATCCTTTTGCAAAAGTTGCCGGAAGAGGGATTCGGAAATTGAGAGATGCCGGACGGGAAGTTATTACCGGTGTATTGGAAAAGGAATGCCGCAACCTCATCCGGCGTTTCATTACATTCCACACTTTGCGACGCCCATACATCACCCTTAAATGGGCTGAATCGGCAGATGGATATATTGACCTTTGTCGTGAAAGCGGAAGTCCGGTCATATTATCCAGTCCGCTGACATCCATGTTAGTACACAAAAAAAGAGCAGAGCACAGCGCCATTATGGTAGGAACTAACACCGCCAGACTCGACAACCCCAGCCTGACCGTGCGTCAATGGAGCGGCCCTTCCCCGATACGCATTGTTCCGGACAGGAAACAGATACTATCGCATTCATTACATCTGTTTGACGGCAGCATCCCCACAATCGTCTTTACAGAAGAAGTACACCCGCTACAGCCTAATATGGAATATGTCCCGATTAACTACCAAAAAGAAACATTGCCACAGATAATGGAAAACCTATATCTGCGAGAAGTGCAATCCCTGTTAATAGAAGGCGGAAGCGCTTTGTTACAATCCTTTATTGATGCCGGCTTGTGGGATGAGATATTCGTCGAAGAGGCCCCCCGGAATCTATATTCCGGCATTAAAGCGCCCGAAATCAGCAAAAAGTATCCCTATATGACAGAACAAGCTTTCGGCAGAAGTTTTCGACATTACACTGCCTCCAGGATAAGTTAACAGCCTTATTCAAGGGCTTTTTAATCGAGAAAAACAGCCATATTATCTATAATTTTATATAAAACTTGCCGATAAAGCTGTTTATAGAGAAAAATGTTCCTATTTTTGCAACTTGTAAATAAACACTATCTTTCAGATGAGAATAAAGTTTTTAGCAATAATCGCGGGGTTTCTTTTCGTATCAATCGCAATAAGTTCGTGCCTTGATTCTGACGACAATATAACAGAGCTAAGCTCCGATGCAACAGTACATGCTTTTGGCATTGACAGCATATATGGCAAATATTACCAATTTACAATCGACCAGTTGAACAAAGAAATCTATAATCAAGACTCATTGCCGGTAGGTGCAGATACGATTATTGACAGAATACTAATTGACACTTTCACCGTAAACGGCTGGATTACTGCGGGAATTAACGATACCTTGTTTATAAAGACTGACTCAGCAGACCTTACCGGTGCTTTAAGCACAAATAAAGAGACCGGCGCCCCCACCGGAAATGCGATGAAATTTAAAGTATTTGCACCTGACGGAACAGTCCTTGAATATACACTTAAAATCAACAGGCATAATTTAGTTCCGGATTCATTGGTTTGGGGAAAAGTGGAAACATTCTCTTCGACCAGTCTCGGCGCTAACGAAACACAAAAAGCTGTTATCTTGAATGACGGATTATGGATTTATACAAATTCCGGAAATGCCTATATGACTTCCACAAAAGCAGGTGAATTTGGTTGGCGCACCGTTACAACCAATTTCTCCACAATAAAAGCAAAACCGGAATCTATCGTCAACTTCAAAAAAACGACCATTAGCCCCACCGAAGAAGTGCAGGAAAGCCAAAAACTTTATCTGGTTACAGAAAGTAAGACAGTTTATAGCTCCGAAGACGGTGAGACATGGAGAGAAGAAACGGATTTAGGCAACAATGTCAATGCATTAGTAGCAAGCGTTTCAAACACCCTTGTCGGTATTGTAGAAGAAAATGGCAAAAAATACTTCAAAATCAGTGAAGACGGTTCGACTTGGGAAGAACGGACCGATGAGAATAGAAACGTCATAACCGACGAAGTACCGTTAAATTTTCCTCTTGAAAATATATATTCCACTCCATTCACAACAACCAATGGCATACCTCAAGTAATGGTAGTGGGAAAACCCGGCAGCGGTATTGAACAGACCGTTCCTTGGCTTTCTATGAATGGCTTTGAATGGGTTGATATGCCCTCAACAGCTTACGACACCTATTGTCCTGCAATGAACGAGCCTGTATGCATGTATTATGGCGGCACATTCTATATGTTCGGAAGTAAGGATGAAAACAAGCTTGATGCCATATACTCATCCATTGCCGGCATAGCCTGGCATAAGACAGAAAAGAAATTCCTATTGCCGAAAGAGTTCAAAGATATTACGTCTACATATTCCATAGCCATTGATAACCAGAATTATATCTGGGTAATATTCGGCGGCAACAATATGGAAAATGCTGTATGGCGTGGACGTCTCAACCGACTGGGTTTTAAACTTCAATAAGTAAAAACGTCCCGGTAGCTATTACATAAATGAAAAAGAGACAGCAACTAAGAGAATAAGTATAGAAAGATGCTAAATACGGAACAAATTGATTCAGACCGGATTCCACGACACGTGGCAATCATTATGGACGGTAACGGACGATGGGCGAAGCAACGTGGACAGGAACGCAGCTATGGACATCAAGTCGGTGCTGAAACGGTGCATATCATTGCAGAAGAAGCGTCAAATTTAGGTATTGAATACCTGACTTTATATACGTTCTCTACCGAGAACTGGAGTCGTCCGTCAAACGAAGTTGCAGCATTAATGGCACTTCTTATCGATTCTATCGAAGAAGAAACGTTCATGAAAAATAATATTTGTTTCCGAATAGTCGGAGATATAGATAAATTGCCTGCCAATGTGCAGAAACGGCTTGAAGCCTGTGTAGAACATACTTCACGAAACACGGGAATGTCCTTGGTATTAGCACTCAGTTATTCTTCCCGTTGGGAAATAACCGAAGCTACCCGCAAAATTGCCACTCTGGTACAAGAAGGGGTACTAAAGCCGGAACAGATTGATTGTAATCTGATTTCCCAACACCTCACAACGAACTTTATGCCCGATCCGGATCTATTGATACGCACCGGTGGAGAAGTACGCATAAGTAATTATTTACTCTGGCAGTGTGCCTATTCGGAACTGTACTTCTGCGAAACCTATTGGCCGGACTTTCGCGAAGAAGAATTCCATAAAGCCATTTGTGACTATCAGAGACGTGAGCGCAGATTCGGCAAAACCAGTGAACAAATCAGTTAAATTCTAAACATATTTAATCATAAACATAAATGCACTATCGTATTTTCTCCATACTCGCAACGTTTATCTGCCTTTTCTGCTGTGCACTGCCCGGCATGGCACAGGACACAAGCAATACCGATGAAGCCGAGAAACCGGTTATCCTTTATTCGGGAACGCCTAAAAAGTATGAAATAGCAGATATAAAGGTAGAAGGAGCCAAAAACTATGAAGATTATGTAATTATCGGGTTATCGGGTTTATCCAAAGGACAAACCATCACTGTGCCGGGTGATGAAATAACACAGGCTTGTAAGCGCTACTGGCGCCATGGCTTGTTCTCCGATGTACAAATCACAGCAGATAAAATAGAAGGAGACCAAATCTGGCTGAAAATTCACCTGACAATGCGTCCCCGTGTTTCCGATATCCGCTATCACGGCGTGAAAAAGTCCGAACGGGAAGATTTGGAAGCCAGAGTAGGTTTAATAAAAGGCAATCAGGTTACTCCTAACTTAATAGACCGTGCCAAGACTTTGATTAAACGCTATTTCGACGACAAAGGCTTTAAAAATGCAGATGTTGTCATTACACAGAAAGATGATCCCAACAACGCCAACCAGGTATTGGTAGACATTAACATAGATAAAAAGGAAAAAGTAAAAGTACATAAGATTACAATTGTCGGCAACGAGGCCATCAAGACCAAGAAGCTGAAACGCGTCATGAAAAAGACGAACGAGAAAGGCAAGTTGCTTAACCTCTTCCGTACCAAGAAGTTCGTTGAAGAAAACTTTGAGGCTGACAAACAATTGATTATTGACAAATACAATGAGTTGGGATATCGTGATGCAACGATTATAAAAGACAGCATCAAGCCTTACGATGACCGTACGGTAGATATCTCCATGGAGATAGAAGAAGGCCAGAAATATTACCTGCGTAATGTAACCTGGGTAGGCAATACGTTGTACCCTTCCGAACAACTGAACTTCTTGCTGCGCATGAAGAAAGGTGACGTTTACAACCAGAAATTACTGGAAGAGCGTACTACTGCAGATGAGGATGCAATCGGTAACCTTTACTACAATAACGGTTATCTGTTCTACACCCTCGATCCGGTAGAAGTCAACATTGTAGGAGACTCCATCGACTTGGAAATGCGTATCTACGAAGGCCGCCAGGCAACTATCAATAAAATCAACATCAATGGTAACGACCGTTTATATGAAAACGTAGTTCGCCGTGAGCTTCGTACCCGTCCGGGACAATTGTTCAGCCGTGAAGACCTGATGCGTTCTATGCGTGAAATCCAGCAAATGGGACATTTTGATCCGGAACAAATCAAGCCGGATATCCAACCGAAACCTGAAGACGGTACGGTAGATATAGGCTATGACCTTGTATCCAAAGCTAATGACCAGGTAGAATTCTCTGCCGGTTGGGGACAAACGGGTATTATCGGCAAACTGAGTTTGAAGTTCACCAACTTCTCCCTTGCCAACTTACTGCACCCGGGTGAAAACTATCGCGGTATCTTGCCTCAAGGTGACGGACAGACTTTGACCATCAGTGGACAGACAAATGCCAAATACTACCAGTCGTACAGTGTTTCATTCTATGATCCGTGGTTTGGCGGCAAACGTCCGAATGCATTCTCCGTATCTGCATTCTACTCACGCCAGACGGACATCAGCAGCCGTTACTACAATTCGGCATACATGAACAACTACTATAACAACTATTACAGTGGCATGTACGGTTACGGTCAATACAATTACGGTAATTATAACAATTACGAAAATTATTATGATCCGGACAAGTCCATACAGATGTACGGTCTTGCAGTGATGTTCGGCAAGCGTCTGAAATGGCCGGATGACTACTTCCAGTTCACGGCGGAGTTGTCTTACCAACGTTATATCTTAAGTGACTGGCAATACTTCCCCGTAACTAACGGCAAATGTAACAACCTGAGCATCAATCTGACTTTGTCACGCAGTTCTATCGATAATCCGATTTATCCGCGTCAAGGCTCCGAGTTCTCATTGTCGGCACAAATCACTCCGCCTTACTCTCTGTTTGACGGCACTGATTACAGCAAGTACAGTACCAGTAGCCAGGACGACATGAACAAGATGCACAAGTGGATTGAATATCACAAATGGAAATTCAAATCCAAAATATACATCCCGTTGATGGACCCGATAGCAGTAAAACGTACTCCGGTATTAATGGGACGTGTAGAATTTGGTTTGTTGGGACACTACAACAAATACAAGAAATCTCCCTTTGAAACCTTCGATGTAGGTGGTGACGGTATGACAGGATATTCCAGCTATGCAACCGAAAGTATTGCACTGCGTGGTTATGAAAACAGTTCTTTGACTCCTTACGGAAGTGAAGGTTATGCCTATACCCGCCTTGGCCTGGAATTAAGATATCCGCTGATGCTGGAAACAAGTACCAGTATTTATGCGTTAGGTTTTGTTGAAGCCGGTAATGCCTGGCACGATGTCGGCAAGTTCAACCCGTTCGACTTGAAGCGTTCTGCCGGTGTCGGTGTCCGCATCTTCCTCCCGATGATCGGTATGATGGGTATTGACTGGGCTTACGGTTTCGACAAAGTATTCGGAAGAAGTGATTACGGCGGCAGCCAGTTCCACTTCATCTTAGGACAAGAGTTCTAATATGTTTAACTAAAACCAAACGTTATGAGAAAGAGTTTATTGATCATGTTTCTGCTGTTTGCCGCAGGTATGACAGCCAGTGCACAGAAGTTTGCTTTGATCGACACGGAATATATCTTTAAGAATATTCCCGCTTATCAAAGTGCAAACAATGAATTGAGTCAAGTTACCAAACAATGGCAGAACGAAGTAGAGAAGTTAAGCCAGGAAGCTAAAACGTTGTTCGATAACTACCAGTCGTCAGCCAAGACTCTTTCCGAGGCACAAAAGACGAAGAAAGAAGAAGAAATCGTAGCCAAGGAAAAGTCTGCAGCCGAATTGCGTCGCAAATACTTCGGTCCCGAGGGCGAACTCTTTAAGAAACGGGAATCACTGATGCAACCCATTCAGGACGAAATCTATGAAGCAGTAAAAGAGATTGCAACTCAAAAAGGATATGCTGCAGTTGTAGACCGTGCATCTGCATCCAGCATCATTTTCGCTTCTCCAAGCATTGATATCAGCAACGAAGTACTTGCCCAATTAGGATATTCAAATTAATTTCCTGCATTTGCCCCGCAAGCGCAGGTTACACCGGGACATTAAAAATAAGCAAGCTTATTTTGTAATACTGCCAGTTTACTTTATATTTGCACTCTGTACAATGAATAATCATTAAAATAAATAATAAACATTATGCTTAAAAAAATCGCACTGCTCGCAGCTATGGTCGCCCTCCCTTTGGGAGCTATGGCTCAAACTAAATTTGCTCACATGAACTCCCAGGAGGTTATCGCTGTCATGCCCGAATACACGAAGGCTCAGGCTGATCTTGACGCCATGTCAAAGGAATACCAGACTGAAATGCAACGCACCCAGGAAGAATTCAACAAGAAGTATCAGGAATTCCTTGCACAGGCCGATTCCCTGCCGAAAAACATCGCGGAAAGACGCCAGAAAGAATTGCAGGACATGGCACAACGCCAGGAACAATTCCAACAAGAAGCCTATCAGTCCATGCAGAAGGCACAGCAGGAAGCCATGGCTCCCATCTATAAGAAATTGGACGAAGCCATTCAGGCTGTAGGTAAGGTTGAAGGTACCGTTTATATATTCGACCTGGCTCGTACTCCGATACCTTTTGTAGGTCCACAAAGTGTGGACATTACTGCGAAAGTCAAAACGCAACTGGGCATCAAATAACAGAAACCCATAAAGATAATGAAAGGCGCGGGCAGATTTGCCTGCGCCTTTCATTTTAGGGATATTCCGCAAGTAATATAATAAAAGGCAACTAAGGCTCACCCGATATTCATTGCGGGTACGCATATATCTTGGCTCACCTGCAAAAGTATGCGGGTTCATCCGATATTCAAACCTATATCTCCGGTAATGAAAAATATTCTTAGCGAAAATTCGCGTTAATCTGCATTTTGTTATCCTGTTAATTCTCTGTAAGACTCCGTATACTCTGTGGCGAAAAAGTTTCATAACCGCAGGAAGAGAGCCCGAACCTCTGTCCTGAATATCATTTTCACGGCTGTATTATATCGAAAAGATACCGGATAAATGTAGTTGCGCTCCAACAAAAACCTCGTTTTCCAATTGCGGGCTGTAGGGTTTCCACCTGCGGGCTGTGCAGCCCGCAGGTGGAAAACGTCGGGTTCACAATTGGAAAACGAAGTTTATCAAGGAACATAGCGGCATTACATCTGCTTGAAAAGTATAAAGGCAACCGGACAAAAGCACATTTATCTTACATGTTTGGGATGAAAAGTAAAGGAATGAGTGCTTTTATCCCCTGATACGGGCTAATTTCAGCAAGATAGGAGGAAATGGGAGATAGCTGGCGAAACATCAGATTATAAGGATGTTATGTAAAAATAAGCCTCAAAAGGGGGGAATTTAAGGTGACGACTGACGTCTATCGTCACCTTATCAACACCCCTGTCGTCACCCGTGTATCGCCCTCTACCAAAGGGATAGAGACAAAAGGTGTTGAGTGACGATAGAATCTCTGTTTTTCTTCATTGGTTTATTGTTGAAGATATTGTTTTAAACATCGGCTGATTCCACCTACTTTTACGGGTGAGCCTTTCCGTATCTCCTGAAAAGACGGGAGCTGTTCGATACATAACGAAAATATTTTAGCTCAAAGTATCCAATAAAGAACCCATTCCTGCTGCTAATATCCCGGATTCTGGTCCGCCTGGCTGATATCCGCATTCGTCAGTATCTCCTGGGTAGGAATGGGATACAGCGTATGGTTCTGGTCAAAGACAAATGTCCTGGGAGTGCACGGTTCACCGGCAGCATTGTAGCATTGCCCACTGTTTGCGGGATATTCACGCTCCAGGAACTCTTGAGCCATACCTGAACGGCAAAGGTCATACCAGAAAGAGTATTCAGCCAGAAATTCGTGCCGGCGTTCCATAGTCAAAGCTACCTTCCATACGTCTGAGCTATAATCTTTATCAGCCTTATAGCCGGTATAGTAAGTTTTGGCATCGGGTACATCCACTACCGCATGACTAAACTCGAACGGGAAATTATCAATCGGTCTTCTGCCCACTTCCATATTTCCCCAGGCACGGTTACGAAGTGCCTTAATCTGATTCCATCCGTCTTGAGAATCAGCTCCTTCCGTTTCGAAACAACATTCCGCATAATTCAGCAGTATGGCGGCATATCTCAAATGGAAGGCAGATATCGGTGTAAATACCGGATTTCCGGCTTTCCCTTTCCAAAGTTTGATGGAATAATTGTTAGGCATATTCTCTGATCCGACGAAATCGCCTCCACGTCCCTCTGTGGCGCCGATAACTTCGCCTGTATAAGGCTGTGTCTCTCCTTTGCAGACTATGGAGTATTGCTTACGCTTATCACCCGGCTCGAATGAACGGGCAAACTCGTAAGAAATATACAAAGCTCCCCAACCGCCATATTCGGATGCGGCTGTCAGGTAGGTACCCCACCACACATTGTCCGTGGTACCGGTCGCACTCCAGTCCAGATTACCCCAATAGAAGAAGGAGACTTCCCATACGCTTTCTTTACTCCAGTAATTATTGTATTGGTGTATTTCTCCAAAACAGGGAGTCAATTCGTACGGACCATGGTCGATAATGTCTTTCAATAATGCCTTGGCAGAAGTGAAATCTTTCTTATACATATACGTAGCAGCGGCATAGGCCGATATCATGCCCTTGGTGAGACGACCATAATCACCATTTTCCGGTAACCAGTCCAGATGGTCGGCAGCATAAGAGAAGTCACTCAAGATAAAATCGTAGGTCTCGTCCAACGATTCGGCGCGGGGTTTGGAGGGAGTAGTGATATATG